>LKNJ01001905.1:55975-76293 GCA_002120245.1 Maccullochella peelii
GTTGCCCTACTCAATAGCAGTATTATCAGTCTAGGCACGCTCCACTGAGCAGCATGGCATAGCTGACAGCCAGGCCTAGGCACCAGCTAACAACAGTCACTGAATTCCAGCCCAGTGACAGCTTACCACAACTACAGAAACATTCCTGGGCACTGAGCACTGCACAGGCTATCTAGCGACATGTCATTTACCTCCCAACTACTCAGAGCAGAGCTTGAGCAGGGGACAGCTACCTCGCTGGGCATCTGGGGAGAAAAGACACAGTGACACAGATGTCGCTTCACAAGGTGATAACAGCCATCTTCAAGTCATATCTCCCTGGTCTCAATGGTCTGCTAGTGTGTCAAAAGACAGTCAGATATCCGGAGAAAAAAGGAATAAATAAGACTTGCAAGTGTGGTTGTTAGCTCATGGAATCTGCTATCGCAAGCCAAATGGTAATTTAATTGGCTGGTGATATGATGGTAGATTCCGGTCTCGGGATGCACAAGTTGTTGTGCCACTTCTGTCACACAATGACCGGGTACTCCACCAAGCAAACCAGCAGGTAACCTCTTACACAGAATACCAGACAAATCCCCACCACCACAACGCCCCCTCAATAATCTACATACACAAGACAAGCCCCCTGGTGTGTGATGATTCACTTTTGATTTTGTCATTATCAATACAGACAACTTGAGCTGCTGAGGCTACAAACTAATGCGTCTTACAGGCTGACACAAATATCCAGGAAGGATCCATTTTTGCCGCTGGTGTTAACAAGATAACAAATAAATCAAGCTGACTATATGCTCCTGATCCTGACAAGGGTCTATTAAAAGGTCAGACAGCACTCAAACAAAAGGGTGAAGGCAGGTTTCTATAATTATAGGATGACTAAAGCGTAATTTTATTGCAGGGCTGAGTGATATAGGGTAGGGCTGGACAATATGTTTGAAATTATTATCACAATATAATGAAAAATGTTCTCATTTTAAATCACAAATGATCTTCTTGATAACTTATTTCTCTCTATTGGTCTAAACACAAATCTTCAATTACCCATCTCTCCGTTTTTGTCATAGAAGAATACAACAGACAAGAAACGAAGAAGAGGGGAATTACTAACAACAGTTACGACTAAAAAGAGCGAGGTTTGTGGTACTCAAGTCCAAATACCCCCTGAGCAACCATACACTGCTACAAGGACACACGCACTTCTGAGAGGAAACATGGTTCAACTGGATCCTAGTAGAACGCAAGGCAATGAGTGTATAGCTTAAACTGGATGTGAACCATCTGCATGCTTAAATGAAAAGTCTATTAATGGACTCCCTGAAAACCCCACAGAAAAAGGAAATCTATCAGGCTCAAAACATATTGTTATTTTAAAGGTCTTCCACTAGGGCAGATGATATGTACATAGCTTATGATTTATTTATCATCCCTCCTATCTTAAGAAGCACTTGGTACAAGCTAGAAACCACAGTGTTGCAATATGTATTTTCAATATACCTTGCTTGCGGACATCTTCCACAGCAGCAGTCAGCTCATCCTTAAGAAACTGACTTTCCTTTGCAATCTTTTCTCCTTTCTCCAGGAAGTTTTGGGTAGCAGTCTCCACCGATGCCGCCAAAACATGAGCCTTCTTGGAGCGTCCTTTCTTCTTGTTAGATGGGCCTTTATTGCTGGAGTTTACCAAAGTGGTGACCTATGGCAGGGATACAAAATGGTTTAATAACAGAAGCAGCTGCTTTGGGACCTTAGACATATTTGGCAGACTATAGCCAAAAGCTATTTTCACACTTAGAACCTATGACATTGCTGTTAGTTTTCCAGCAAATCTAAGTAATTTCATCCATTCATAAGATTAGCACCCACCGATTAAGTTTTCATGTAGAATGTACTGACAATTTAGAAATGTATTTAGAAATGTATTTAGAAAATACAGCTGGTGAGGAGCTCCTTTTTATATTAATATTAACTCTGCTTTACCATCACATTGAAATGATTGTATTTTCAAGCATTTTTTCTAACTAAGCCCCTCCGCCCATTCCAGCTATGAGTTATCAGACCATGTCTTATTATTCTAAATAGAAATGCACAGTGTTTACATTACCTGGGTGACCAGGGGCTCCAGCAGCCTTTCCACTGCCAGAGTACGGATCTCTAGACTCTTTGGGTCCCATTTAAAGTTGATGTTAGCTGTGTTGATGTTTGTCATGGTGTCTGGAATTCTGGGGGTATAAAAATTGACAAAGTCAAGGAAAAAAGGTTGAAACAGATGACCAGGCCTAAGTCAATTTCATTCTTCAGATGCAATGATGAAACGCAATTTAGACTGCATCCAACACGAACATCTTTGTCTTCCAAAACACTGAATATCTGTTGAGATGATTGTGGTTGTATGTTATGGAGGACAATCTTTCACTTTGCCACGAAAAAAAAAAAATTTGAAAAGATACACTGAGTAAAAAAGTTAACTTACTAAACGAAGCTTCCTTTCTGACTAGTTAGTCTAGTTTGTACAGTAGTTAAAATATTAAGGTCCTCATTTGAGCCAGTAATGCTCCATCCCTCACAGAATGACTGCCAGAGGCAGAGCACAGTAACACTGTGGCCCAATTTCGATTTCTCTTTTCAGGCAGCGACTGCAACTCCATTGATTAGCTATCTAACATGGAGGGGCAGGGATAATCAGCAAGCCCTAGGGGCTGAGGGGCTTCAACTGAAAAGTTGGTCAGCTGTATTATGAGCACAATATCGGAGATAGCCATTAGCCTACATTGTCAACAAAGAGGCTAAAATATTAAAAACACGAGAAGAACATTTGAGTGATGACTACCTAATGTTATATTGAACTGTTTTCAGTTCTGCCTTAAAAATCCTGACTAATGTTTGCATTTAGATGGGGTGTACTTGTTATGATCTATGAACTTTTAATAAAATATTTTTAAAAAGCCATGGGTGGATGCACGTTGTCTGGCACAGTTGTAACTCGTTTTATCATGGACAAAAATCTTAAGGCACTTCCTTACTACTCACTGTGGCTTTAATCTACAATTACTTATCAAGCACTGCAAGGTTTCTCATCCATTACAACATTGAAAGGTCAAAAATATATTCCCTAGCAGCATCTAACCATAGGGATAGTTTTGATTTCATTTTCTGGGGCTTTGAGATCTCCACTGCTGAAAGAACTGGGGCCACCATGATACAATACAAATTAATGAAACGGTTTGTTGGTGGTGTGAAATACATTGAAAAACACATTTGAGGAGCTCAGCAGGAAGGGCTCTTAACAGAAAGGTCGCAGTTACTTGTGGTAATCCACACACCTCAGTCTGGACCATTTACATTTAAACTACTTTACCTAAGAAATAGTTGCATTTAACACTGGCCTATGGGACAGCGGTTGTGAAATTCCGTTTACCTCCTCTGTATGGGTGTGGCAGAAGCGGTCTCAAACAGATATTTCAAACTCTGGTCAGATGAAACCAAAACTATCTGCAACGCTAGATACCACCGGGGGTGCTTGCAAGTGATTTGGGTGAAACAGCTGTTTACAACTCTTAGCAAACTAAAACATTTGGCCAAAGAAACGGTGTATTTTATGACAAGTGAAATACTCCATCCAAGTAAGAACGAGCCAAAATAAAACAGTAAACCATGTAACACTAATTACTAGTGAAAGAGCGACAGGGTGGGTCAACTAACTAAGCTGGGTGCAAACCCCAACGTTAAGTGGCGTTAGCTAAAGTTGCACCTGTTGAGCTAACTTAATTAACCAAAATTAACGTTGGTTTTGCCCAGCTAAAGTAACGTTAATTGACAGTAAAACAAGTAACTGATGCGGTTACTCAGACTTTAACAACGGTGTCGACAAAGTTAGCCGATTTTCAACAGGCATTTTCTTATTAACAGGTCACGGTTAACATTTGAGCCAACTTAGCTTAACGTACGGTATGTTACCTGATAACATACAGTGTGCCAAACACGGGACCTTGCTAGCGCTAATGTTAGCCGACACAACAAACATTAACGTTAGCTCCGTTAGCCTGCTTTAATACTGCAGAAATCTTTAACTGTCGTGTTAATAGGCTATCCAATTAACTATTCCACGTTATAAATGTTTACGTATTTACCTTAAACAGAGTAGTAAGGAACCGTTGTAAACTTACCGAAAACAATCCACTAGAAAAACTGGAGTTTAAAAGTTCAAAATGGTGGAATGAGAATTACGGAGTTCCTTGCCTCAAAAGTTTTCCTCCCTTTTCCTCTCCTCGCTGACTCAGTTTAGTAGTCCTCCTAACTGGCGACCTAACAAGATACTTCCTCTCGAAAAATATATCGAAAAGTTAACACAAGGTCAGCTTAGAAATATCTTCAGCAGTTAGTTACCTGGAAAGTTTCGGTTTAGATTGTTTCGATGTCGCAGACTATTGCCCAACAATGGATGAGGTGAACGGGGGGGGGCTGGGGCGGTGACCGAGTTCCTGAACTTCCTGGCAGCTGGGCAGGGCGACCACAGGACACAGCAAGCCCGCAAAACGAGGAGGTGTTATGGGCGTGGCACACACTGTTTGTGTCCATATATGGATTAATTATTGTTTCCATAAAACTACTGTACAGCCAGGACAAGATGTGGGATAGCAGTTTTACCTTCTTAACATTTAGTCTGAAGAGGGAACTAGTTAGGAATGGCAAACCTTGGAATGGGACCGTGAAGTTAAAATTGTGGCAGGTACAGTGTGTGTCAGCTGAACATAAAGTCATTGACTCAAAAGCTTTTCCCGCATACTTTTGGTCTCTGTAGTGTAAAGAAAAGTAAATAGCAGCAATTCACTTGATCTCAGAGTCATTGGGCTACTACAGAGGAATCTGCCAAAAACCTTGTTATTTTGATCCAGAGCTCACCTTAGGTAGGCCTAATCTTAATGAGGCAACATGCAAAGCACCATATTGCCACCTTGTAAATCATTCCATGATTAGGAATTAAAATGTTTTGCTGTTTTAGGGAAATTTAATTGTGTCTTTGTCACTTTTCACTGTTCAGTTGTCTATTACTGTTCTGCTGTCCCATGTCAAAAGTCATAACTAAAATTATTTTTAAAATGATCCCATTATTGCAGGCTTCCTTACATACATAATGTGCAAATTTTAACTCCTATAACACAGCATTTTTTGTTCACCACGATATAAAATAATTTCGGTTAAGGATTTCATTCTCAGGCAATATATAGACTATCCACTTGGGGAAAATCTTTTGTCTATTACAAAATTATAAATCTTTTCAAATCACATGTGACTGTAATCTAAAGTATTTTTGCTTCACGTACAGTTAGTTAGCAGAATATGTGTTAGGTAAATGGTAGATGTATCATTTTGGAAGTTCCCCTGTTTTCTTGTTGGCCAATTTAACTAAGATTGTATGTTGTTTGTTTTTTAAGTCATTTGGTTCAAATGTTAGATGAACAAATTCAACAGAAGATGCCAGCAAAAGACAGCGCTCCAGAGTCAGCTGGTGCAGCATCAGGTGCACACACACAATGAGCAGGTTGTAGCTTCGGTTTCTCATATTTTATTCATATATAATAAACATCCTACTATAGCAGCACTGATATTTTGGATAAGACTTCTATTCAGATAGCTAGATATGTCTTTTTTCAAGGTCAAGAGAAACTAAATAAGCTATGATCAGTATGCAGTAGTCAGACTTTTATGGTTTGTTGCAGCTGTGACTGATAACATTGAGACATTTGATAAACACATTCAAGAGCCAAGTATTTTAGTTTGGGCCTAATGAAGTGTGAAAGCCATAAATAGATTATCTGAAGAGGCCAGGTGCCACCCCTCCCTCCTCACTTGTTCACCTTAAACACACACACACATACACACACACACACACACACACACAATGGATACACTGACAGTCATCTGCAATTCAAGAAGGTGGCCACAGAGAACATTACAAAACAACAATGGTGTTTTGTTCTGCAGGCAAGTACAACTCACACACTTCTATTTGTTGGCTGGAGTAGGTGTTAATTAAGAAGCTCCACCAGTGCAGCATGAATTATAGTCCTGAAGAGAATTAGCCTACAATTGTACTTGTGAAGCTCTTAATGAAGGCCTCAGAATATAATTATCTTCTGGAAAGACGTTCCTGAATATTTTTTGTGCGATAATAAATTGCAAAGTAATTGTTTTCTCTGTAGAGTTTTGACCATGCCAAAACTGTAGTGTCGTGCATTAAATAGGCATATTGAATGCCTGAAAATGGAGATCTATCAGTGAACTATCTTGTGTGTAATATTAATTTCAGACAAGAACAGGAGGACCTGCCACTTACATAGTGTAGCAGAGATTTGTTTATCCAATTATGACTCTGTGGTGAAGAGGGATTAGATGTGGTGCAGTTCTGTGTGTGAATGATGAATGTTTGTCCAAGTAACAGCTTGCTGGGGGGGACAAGTTTGGGTGTCCTTGACCTTCAATCTTTTTGTACCTGTTGGGCCAGACAAATGATAAGAGCACAGCATGCTATAAATAATTCCTTCTCATTATGAGGAAGTGCACATGTTTGTCACACACTGAATGTATAATTGAGCACATGCAAATCTGTAGTGTGTGGCATTACGGTAGATAAAAAAAAATATAGACAAGATGGTGAATATATGTTATTTTTGCATTTGTAATCATAATGTTAGGTGTTAATTGTCTAAAACACAAAAATACATCTATGTTATTAAATGTGAGGGGTTTTTTCTGAGCTTTCTGCTCAGTGATACTATAAATTACTTTTACATTTCTATCACAGTGTCTTATTGAATGGCAGTCTTGGCACTTCTCCATTCTGATAAGAGAAACACTTCCACAGCCACAGGTGAGCTTCTTTCACAACTGTGTTATCATCTATTGTTTCGCAGACATGGAAGTTACTGTATGTTATAGCTTCCTCTCTAAGTAGTTACTCATACTTTGACGTTGACTGATCTGGAAGATCACTCACTGCAGGAGGATTTTGTTCCCTGACATAAGGAACACCGTGACTTTCAGTCTGCCCACATTCACCTGACTCATCCTGACAGCTGTCCATGGAGCTGCGTGATGTCATCTGCAGGCTCTCCCTTCCCAAGTAAGACCATGTACCTCCATGATTAGAAATGAGCGTGGTGCAATGTAGACGTCACTCCCCCACAGCAATACCCAAGGGGTAGAAAGGAAAGTCAACAGGCTAGTAACACTAATGATTATCCTCGATAGGAGTCATTCACTGTGTCTTTCTTGCACAGAAAGTCCCTTGGGAGGACATATCAGACGTGTTCACAGCTAGGTGTTGGGACAGTGATGTCATGGTTTCAGAAGGCAGCCTTGCCATCTGATTGGAGCATTGAGAAGGTCACAGATTTCATAACTCAACTGCTGCTAAGCCATTGTTGGCAATCTGTTGAGCTCCACCTGCTGGTGTAGACTATGGTATCAGACTGTTGCCTTCTGTCCTGGTGTAGTTGATGTGTAGTACCTCTCCTTGGCTTTAGAAGGAGAAGGAAGTAACTGAATGACATGCTCCTGTTCCTCTTGCTGGACTACTGAGTAACCTTTGCTAGCGAATCATTTCCCTCAGATGGTCTGTTTTTACCAAGTTTAGCTTTTAAAACTTAGATCTGTAAGTGCCCTTCTCCAGCTTGGTATTTAGTCTGAGAGGGGTCTTCAAAGTCAAAGAAGTGTTTGTTGCAGAGCAAGAATTCTACTTAAAGCGGTGAAGTTGACATTTCTGGGAAACAGTGTTGTTGACAATATTAAAACAAGTGTGTGTGTGTGATTTGCTTTTTCTGCTCTCCCTGCAGATCTTTGTGTGATCATATTACATCGGATATGATATGTTCCACGGATGGGGAGACAATAGCATGTTCATAATCATTTTTACACAATCAACGATTACTGACTGAGATACAATTACCAGCAGACTGCAAACACACTCGTCACTCACAGTGCACGCACTATTCCAGAAACCTTGTTTTATTCCAAAATTCTCCTGGGAGCTGTTGCCCTAATTTCTTGCTTTACAGGTGGGATTCAGACTAAAAGGAAGGTGAAGAATGTGGAGGAAGCCACAAAATGAAACATAATGCAATTCAAAGCAGTAATGAGTCACAGATTCAGACACCCTCCAAAGCTTTTGAACCAAACATGTTATAAAGATGCCTGTGCTTCAGAAATACAGTATAGTGTTGGGTTAAGCACTAAATATGCACAAGGTCACAATATTACCAGCACTGAGAAGCTGAAGACATGCAGCTTATATAACACCAGACTGTACATTAATGCATGACTTTCATTTTTTGATAAGGAGCTCTGAGGACATCTGTGTGTCACAGGTTTTTTAAAACATGTTTTGATCTGTGACTTTTGGTAGCTAAGCAGAGTTTTTTATATGCAGAGTGTACATATGTGGATATAAATGTATTTATAGAGCTTTTATTTGTCAATTGAATAAAGAAAGAACAAATGTCCTCAGACTTTTGTAGAGTGTCATATAATCAGGATACATTTTTAAGTGAAACTGGTAGACCTATGGACATAGAATGAAATAGAATGCATAGAAGGATTTGGGATGATAGAGAGTAGACTACTACTAGAAGACTACAAAGCAGCCTCTATAATGTTGAGTATGTTGTTCTAATGTGCCAAAATAGCTGAAGCAGACTATGACACCTAAATAAGAAATAAAACAATAGAAACCTGATTTTAAGACTGGCAATAAATCAATGTTAATGACTCAAATATTATTGAAGCCTGAAACTAAACTTTTAAAAAAAATTTTACAACTATACCTTGACTAAACATTAAATAAGCAAGATTTTAATACATAAAGCAGGAAATGTAAAAACAAGTATATTTCTAGGGAAGTTTATTTTTTATAATATGTGTGACATTGTCAGTATACAGTAAAAATGTATCAAACCAACTACCACACTCTAAGCTTGAGTCACTCTTTATTGAATGCAGCAGCAGAAACGTAGTTATTCAATGAGCACACCCTCCCACTCTCGACACAGCTGATGATGGCTTGTTTAAATGCAGCTTCAGCTTTCCTTTTCTTTAGTTCAAGCAGAACTGATTCCCCCAAACATTTGTTTGTTTACTGGCCTTCCTAGAAAGTACCTCACACAATGTATTGTAAAATCTAATTTTCTTCACAACACAACAATTGAAATCACTTTCGCATAACCACATAAGTCTTCTTCAGGCGACAAAACAGCTGGAAAAAGCGGGGAGTAATGCTGTTCTTTCTGTGTACCCAGCCGTGCCTTGTTTTTGATACAGTGCAAAGCATGGGTCATTGAAAGCATAAAATTCTCACACATCACAGAAAATGCAGCGAGGGAAAGCGATGCGCCGTCAATTTGACATTGATTCTTTCCGATGTAAGGACTCCTGGTGGGGAGGATGTCACCAGTATCAACGTTTATTTGTGGTTTCCATCTTGAGCTGTTGTCAGTCACTTTCACCTGATGTGCTGCTGTGATTTGAATGGATAATGAGGTGTAGAAGTGAGTGAAAAGTTTTTAGCAGCACCTGATAGCAGCGAAAGGCATCTTCCCCCTTCAGGGCTCTAAAATTCAAGAAGCATTTCTTGCAAAAATAGCTGTGTTTTGAATAATGAATACAAGATTGAAGAAACGCTGATCCACTGATATGCAAAAATCTTGTATGAAATAAAAAATACACAAACTAAACATGCTACTGAAGTGATTATCCATTTTTCAATACCAACATGGTAAACAGCAGTTTTTAGTTCTATAAGAGTACTTACAAACCTGAAGGGAATTGAAAATGTTGATCGTCAAAGTGCGATGGATAATTACCCATAAATTATCCCGAGTGACATTCCTTAGTCTCTATGTAAAATCACTATACCTGCAAGTGAAAACATCAGTTTGAAGACATTACAGCACAGGCAAACACAGCAGGGATGTGCTGTAGTTTAGTAAGAAAACCAGCAACACTTACTTGGAAGTGTGTGGTTGCTGTGAACCTGCATGCTGATGTCTCTGAGGAATGAGACACAATGTTGAAATACTGCTGGACCAGACAGCAATAAACACCCAGTCGTTGCCAGGGTCCACCACAGTAAACAATCCCTGGGTATCTGTCAGCTGGATGTCTAATCAATCAAGGGAATGTGTCCACTTTAATGCACTGTCAAGAGAGGTTTATGGATTTCTATTTTGACACATGAATGTTGCCAATAACAGGGAATGCCATGCATCTATTATCAAAATTTCATGATATTTCATAACAGGAGATAAATTCTGTTGTAGCATGAAATCAGTGGTCGGATTTCTTAGACTGGACATTTTTAATTCACTTCTTGAACGCCACATTGCCTTATTCAACCTCATAAGTAAATAGTTTGTTACTTTTTACTCCTATTGTACACTCTACTACAATTGCTGCAACTACTAATTATTTTCATTATTGATTAATCTACTTATTTTCTTGATTAAGCCTTTGGTCTATGCAGCAAAAAGCAAAACATGCCCATGCCCAAGTTCCCAGAGCCTATGGTGACACCTTAAAATGTCTTTTTTTTGTTTATTCAGTTTTACTATCAGAGAAGACTTTTTTTGTTGCAAATATTTGGATTTGAGAAGCTGGAACCAGAGAATTTTTTTGCATAAAAATTACTGAAATAATTAAACAATTGTCAAAGCTGCAGATACATTACATACATACAGCTGATCGACTATTTGATTCAGCTCTACTGCATACTGTACACAGTACACAGCTATGGAGTCACAATAGGTTCAGTAATTTATTGAGATGTTTTAAAGCGACTATTTTTAATAATATCAAATGACAATGTGACAATGTGAAAGGGGTCCCTCGTAGTAATGAACCCACAGGGAATTATCGCATGACTCTGCAGCTCCCCTCGGCTTTACTGAGCTTTATAACCAGTTTCAGCTCATTGTTTAACTGCCCGGCCGGCAACTTAACTGTTTTGGTTCACTCTAACAGCATAATTTTCTGTTGCAGCAGGCAGCTGTTTTCAAAGTAAAATCTCTAAAAAAAAAAACACTATATTCTACCTGCTCAACACCAAATGGCACAGACATGGTAAGCAAATAGCTGGTGAACATAGTGGAGCAATTAGCAGCTGAAGGGCCAGATATTTCTCTCAGGAGTTCAGGGAAAGCAAAAACAGAGTGAATGCTGGACTTACATTCGCAAGGTGGCCAGAAACAGTGCTGTGTTCACAACTTATAATTTAATATTCACTCCATAGTCTAAGATGAAGAGGACGATAAATACAATGTGCTTTGGCAATACTTCATGCCAATAAAGCCCCTTTGAATTGAATTGAATTGAACTGAATTGCTAACTAAAGTCTATAGATTTTACAAATAGGCACTAAACAAAACCAGTATTTTATTATCTGTAAAACCGTATTTGTTATGATATTCAAAACACAAAAAGTAAAGTAAGAAAAGATAGGCACCATCTGTAGTAATGTCACATTTCTAATATTGTACTCAGTTTGCACATTTGAACACATTTCAGATGTCTGGCATAGGTTAAATGCTAAGGTCCTAACACTGATAAACTGTAATAACTTGTCCAGTAATGAGGGGTGTTTCAAAATGACATTTCATTTAGTGACCTTTCATAAAAAGTCCTTTAATTACACTTGGATGTGTACAAACGAGCTAAACTGAAAGACAAAGATTTATGTCCAGAAAAAGCTGATCACACCCTGTCAGTTCACATTTTGTGTGACAGCTCTGACATCCACGCCATAGCAGCACATCCACAGTAGGATAAAGTACATGGCAGCGAAAACTAATCCCAGGGTTAAACTACAGTTGACTGTAGCACTGACATGTCTTTGAAGACAGACAAAGACAAGACAAAGTGATAATAATGCCGTTTGGCTGTCACATTGCAATTTCATCCGGGACAGAACTATTGTTGCTCCATTTAACATACCAAGGTTATCTAGTGACAGGAGACAAGCCTGAAAAAATACAACCAGCATGTGACAAATATAATGTAGCTTATCCTAAAATAAGTATAATGAAACCATTAAGTGTGAAGCATAAAAGGATGAGAATAACAGGTGGAATGAGAGGAATGACCCATCAGAGTTTTTACAGAATGGGAGAGAGGAAATGGGTTTGGAGGGGCAGGATTAAAGGAAAACACAAAGTGAGGAATGGACCTAGTTAAGAAGAGGTCGTGATCAAAAGACAGGAATATGTAAGAAATCTGCAGCCAGCTTGGGTGATGCAGCATCCGGTCGCCCATTGCATGTATGTCAAAGAGCTTTGGTTGGCCCTTTTCTCACAAGTAGGACTGCAGTGTGCACCTTCAACTAATTTCTTGCTGATTGCTCAGCTTCATTTCACTGATTGTGGTAAATGTTTCATGCACAATTGGAGGGGGTACGCCCATAAGGAGGGCTTCCTTATGAAAAATGTATCCCCGACAGATGTCGAGGTCTGCCTCCCCTGCCACGTAACGCTCATCTAAGCCAACAGAGAATTGATTAGAAAGCTATCTATACTCACTGTGAGGACAAATTCTTCAAATGCTGCCTTGCATCAAGTTGCATTTGAAGAATATAACTCTGACTCTCACAAAATGATTGCTGGCATAATTACAAGTCATTAATATCAAAGTTATCGAGCCCCTGAGTTGCAAAATCGCAAATTGGGCTGGAATAATGCATATATACCATTTGAAATATCGTGGATGATATTTTTAAAATTTCCCAAACCTGAATAAATCAATGTTTTTGATATTACCATTCAATAAAATATGTGTAATATGAGATATGTGTTCATGGTGCCAAAATCCTGGAGAGTGATTACTCAACTCTGCAGCTCTACAGATCTTTTCAGGCTGTTGTAGCATTTACGGTTTTATGGGCCAAACATTTACTGTAAGGCTGAGTTGAAGCCACTCTTATTTCACACAAAGAAAGATTAGCTACTAACTGGTGAAGAAAATTTAACACCTAGATATTTTTCCCTGAAGTTGATGGAGCCAAAAACAGAGCTAAAAGGACAGTGACTATGGGACTTAAATGCATCAGTTATCTGGAAAAATGTCTCAGAATGACTGTTAATGTTGCCTTATGTCTGCTTTTAATGTGTAAGTAGCAACTGTTTGCTAATATGTTAGCCAACACTGTAATAGGGCAGTGACTGCGTGGCTGTCACTGATTTTCTGCCCCCTACTGGACAAAATTCAGCATGAATGCAGCTTAAATGGGTAAATGGAATTGTACCATGAGTCCCTTCAATTGAATTTGTGGGTTGCATACTATGACATTCCATATAAAGAACGTTTTGGTGACCTCAGAATTGCATCTCTGCTCTTTGTGGTTGATGTGGTTCTGCTGGCTTCATCAGGCCATGACCTTCAGCATGCACTGGGGCGGTTTGCAGCCAAGTGTGAGGTGGCTGGGATGAGAGTCAGCACCTTCAAGTCCTAGGTTCTCTGCTGGAAAACGACGGATTGCCCCCTTCGGGTTGGAAGTGAGTTACTGCCCCAGACGAAGGTGTTCAAGTATCTCGCGGTTTTATTCACGAGTGATCTACGTTCCAACCCTCACCTATGGTCATGAGCTTTGGGTAATGACCGAAAGAATAAGATTGCAGATATAAGCGGCCAAAATGAGTTTCCTCCGTAGGGTGGCTGGGCTCACCCTTAGAGATAGGGTAAGGAGCTCGGACATCCGGAGGGAGCACGGAGTAGAGCCGCTGCTCCTTTGCATCGAAAGGAGCCAGTTGAGGTGGTTTGGGCATCTGATTAGGATGCCTCCTGGATGCCTCCCTTGGAGGCACATCCAACTGGTAGGAGGCCCAGGGGCAGACCCAGAACATGCTAGAGGGATAATATAGCTCATCTTACCTGGGAATGCCTTGGGGTCCCCCAGGAGGAGCTGGAAAGCGTTGCCGGGGAGAGGGACGTCTGGATAACCCCGGCCCCGGATATGCGAAAGAAAATGGATGGACCAAGATGTCCAACTTCAATGACGACGACGGTAGTATGTGTGTGTATGTGCGCGCGCGCGCATGTGTGTGTGAATGAGCCGGTAGATTGAGTCAACATATTTTTCATAATAAGTGCCCTTCATTCATCAGAAGATGCCATTTTGTATGGAAAGATGAGCCACCTCCTAATCTCTTAATGAAAAAAGTAGAAGGACAGTTAATACTCTTGACAGACTCCAGTGTTATTTAATTATTTCAGCAATTTTGTCCTTCCACACTGTCTAAACTTTTAAACATAACATAAAACATTGGAATTGTTCTAAAAACTGCTATTATGATGTCAGTTTTATCATTTTTTATCATCAGACTCAGTACCTCATAGTTAGCATTAGGTCAGGTTCCTGCTGATTGGAATTGATTTTCCCGTTTTCCAGTTCTGTGTGTTTCCGTTGATTAAAATGTATACATGTCTTTTAGTGTGAATGGGAGTAAAGCATAAGGCTAAATGTACCTTCTCTGTGTGTGGCTGCTGCCTACAAGCTCATCATGTATTAATTATGTCGCAGTGCTATTAACTTGGCCAGAGTTGTTGGAAACAAGGCATAATTAAAAATACATGTTGTAATGATTGAGTAAACTGAGGTAATAAGCATTCGGGCCAGCAGTTAGCCTCAGAATGCTCTCTGGGCTCTCTCTCTTCTAGAGAGCTGGCTGTGTACCCGATTATTTTAAACATGCCATTATTCAGCCACTGTTAAAAAAGCCAAACCTTGACCCATTACTCCCCAATAACTATAGACCCTTTTCTAAACTTCCTTTCATCTCCAAAATCTTGGAGAAAGTAGATCGTAAGCAACTCCTACATGCCCTGGACAACAATGATATCTTTGATAAATTCCAGTCTGGTTTTTGCTCAAAGCACAGCACGGAAACAGCTCTTCTCAGGGTTTCAAATTACATTTTAATGCGTGCTGATGCTGGGGAGTGTTCTGTCATGTTGCTGCTTGACCTAAGTGCAGCTTTTGACACCACTTGACCACTCTATTCTCTTGGGTAGGCTTCAGAAATGGGTGAGCATAACTGGGTCTGCCCTGGACTGGTTTGTCTCATATTTGTCAGATAGGAGTTTTGCTGTGGCAATTGATGACTATGTCTCCTCATCTGTTCAGTTGACATGTGGTGTGCCCCAGGGTTCAGTCCTTGGTCCTATTCTTTTCTCCCTGTACATGCTTCCCCTTGGTGTCCTAATTAGTGGCTTTAAATGTATCACTTATCATTGCTATGTGGATGATACACAGCTGCACTTCTCATTCAAACCGAATGACCTTAGCAAGTTCTCTACCTTGCAAGACTGCTTAACAGCTATCAAGGACTGGATGTCATATAGCTTCCTTCAACTAAACCCTGACAAAACTGAAGTAATTATTATTGGCCTTGAGTGCATATCTGCTAACATTCAGAATTGTATCGGTCCTCTAGCAGCAAATGTTAAGCAAGCCTCTAAAAACCTGGGAGTTTACTTTGACCAACACATGAATTTTGTAAAGAAAGTGGTCCAATCTTGTTTCTTTCAACTGAGAAAGATTGCCAAAATCAAGTCTGTTCTGCCTTTTCAAGATCTAACAACAGTTATCCATGCCTTTGTCTCCTTCCGTCTTGATTACCATAATGCACTGTTTACTACCCTGAATCGCTCCTTCTTGTTTTGGCTCCAGTTGGTGCAAAATGCGGCAGCTAGACTTTTAACTAAGACACGACAAAGAGCACACATCACACCAATGTTGGCTTCACTGCATTGGTTATCAATTGACTGTCGAATTGGTTGTAAAATTCTTTTAATCATCTACAAAGCATTATATGGGGCTAGCCCCACTCTATATTTCCGAACTATTGTGTCCCCTCGCCAAAGTGAGATCAGTGAGATCCCTCAGGTCTTCTGACCTAGGCCTCTTGGCTGTCCCTAAAACTAGATTACAGACTAAGGGGACTAAGCTTTTGCAGTGTACTCTCTGGAACCGTCTCCCATTGGTAATAAAAAATGCGGAGTCAGTAGACAGTTTTAAGAAATTGTTAAAAACGCACTTCTATCGCAAGCACTTTGTGTTGTAATGCGTGTCTCAGTGCAGTTTTAATATTTTAATCACAGTTCTCTTTTATATCATGTCTTTTATATATATATATACTTTATACTTTGTACTTTTATTTTTATCTGGATTTTAAATGTTTAATATCGTTATTTCTTTTAATGTTTTATTAATCTGTTATTGTACAGCACCTTATAACCTTGTGTTTCGAAAGGCACTTTATAAATAAAGTTTACTTACTTACTTGCTTACTATATATACAGTATGTACTCTAACAGTGTAAAATGTTACTCCACCTAAAAATAGGCCTGCTGTCTCTAAGCATTGGAATCTGAGAGTTAAGTTTACATTTTTGGCATATCAGATGAGTTCTTTTGCATTTTACACTTTGAATTTTACACGCAAAAACTGGGACAAATCCATCATAACTATAAGATAGATGAGAATAAGGAGCTTATGAAATATCTTTGACGCTGGTTTGCTCATTGATAGGCTTACAGTATGTTCTTCCTCTGACCTTCCTCCCTACACTGCATTGAAATGCAAAGTTGTCAATGGCAGAGTGGTCAGGAATGTTGAGTAGCTGAGGACCTGAGTTCAAATACAGATAGCCAGAGGTGTGAGTGGGAGAAAGCAATACTATTGTCAGTGCTTGTTACTTAATAGTATTTCTTCTAATCGATTGAAATAATGTGTTAGCTTCAAATGTGCAGGAGAAAGTCGATCACCATGTATGAGGTGATTGGTAAGTGATTGGCACATTTTCTATTTTTTAATAATGAAATCCATCATGTTATGCAAGTCTTATATAAATGTGAAAATATATCACTGGGGTTTCAACACTGACTGTCAGCAATCAAAGATGTGTTGGGAAATTTGTCTGGAGCCCGGTATGAATGTGCTCTATTAAACCTACAAATGTGGGTTTGTAGGTTTATAGGTTTGTAGCTGTTTTTTTTATCTCCCCCATGGTCACCTGCACATCTGATGAAACCGCAGTTACATTACACCAAATTGTATTACATCTGCAGCAATGGTGTGAATTTCATTATCCAGCCTGAAAATAACTGTTGAAACTTTTCGCACTTGAAAATTAAATTCCACATAAGCGTAGCACGATACTGCCCTTGAGCAGCAGTGTATCAGTGCCAGATTGAACATTTCCTAAAAAGATTAATCTAAATTATGTTAAGCTCATAGTGCAGTACTGATGCATACTTTGTTTTTTATTTTAGCTGCTGTCTGTCAGACCTGCAGCACAAAAACTGTTAGAGCAAATCTGTCATCAGAAAGAATTTTGATGGCGAATCATCCATCACGCTCTGACGCAAGGCTATTGTGCTGCAATCATGAATGTGTTTACCGTGGTCCATTTACAGTGGTAGTGGGTTAATGTCAGTTGTACATCGTGTGCTCTACCTGGAGGTTGTAAATGCATAGGCAATGGGCTGTGTTCATTCTGAGAGTAGCAGGGGACATCATAGCTGGTCTCAACCATGCCATTTACAGTAATGTGCTGGGTTATTGTAAATAAATGACTGGCCTTAGGTGTGTGAAGCCATTTGGACAAAAAGACACAGAACACAGGTAAGAAATCACAAAAACAATCACACCAATAAGTATTACATAGAGAGTATTTTCTTCCTTTTTCCTTTCTTGTTCCCTAACAAACAACTCAAGCATTTGATTGTAATGTTCTGGCCTAACAAAAGTGAGATTGGGATTTACTTTCTTTTCCATTATATGCCTCTTGATAACAACAAGGTAAATTATTTGGTGATTACGGTGGATGAGGAAGCACTGAGTAAATCAGTTTCCAAATGGAAACTGGATGGAACAAATACAAATTGAATATGGAGAATCTGTCTCCAGGGACACTGCAGATAGATAGACGCCTGGTCAAATTCTCAGCATGCTAAACAACTTTTGGATGATTCTAATTCTTGCAACCTGCCCAATGGATGGCACCGGCCAATTCAGCTGACAACATAAACAGCAGAGGTTAAAGATATATGGAGACCCTGTGAACCAAAATAGCTGGGGAGAATTTTCATTAAAAAGCAAGAGAAAACGAACCACTTTGCATGGAGCCTGGCTATAGTCATGGCTGAAATTCCCTCACAAAGCTTTCATCACAATGCTCCACTGACTTTGACAAATTTCATTCCACATAGCTTTAACACAATGATCCACACTCACCCTCTAAACACAGAAACACACACAAGAGTGTAACATGCACGGCCACGCAAACACACAAGAAAAAGAAAGAGAGGCATGAATTCAGTGCCTTTAGGAAGGTGAAGAAGAATGAATCCAGGCTTCCTTGCTCACCATTTCATTACCAGAGAAAACTTTCCTGTGGCCTTTTTACTGTCACCCCCAGGGACCAATGCTCCCTTGTGCACGATACTGTCTGTCCTATATTATAGCTTTTTCATATCTGGTAGGTATCTGGGAGGTATGCACAGTGATGTGATAAGTTTTCACTATTAGCATTTTCTTGGGTGAAATCCTCTCTTTTACCCATTCTTCTAAACCCTCCTGAAGAGCTCGCAAGCCATAACTCACACAGCCACCCATGCTTTGCAGGCAAGCCCAGGAGCTTCCTTGGAGGAGATTAAAGAAAAAAATTCTTAACGCATGGAGAAACATTCACTACTTTGAGCACTTGTCTTCACTGTCAAAGCAAAACGCATGCACAATAACATGAAGACAGAGAAAATTGTTCACATGCACACAAATGCAAACAATGCAAAGTCACATGCTAGCTATTGCGTTGTTTTCTGCTGTAGAGGTTGCAAACTGCTGTTTTTTATGAAACATAATATAAAACATTCCTCTGTTATGAATGCACTTCTTCCAATCACATATCACTGTGGAGACACGGGCCTGCTAAATTAAATCTGGCCTGTTGAGAATAAAGCTATTTTTACCAGCATCATGAGAGTGAGAGTCAATCCAAGCTGGAGCTGCCTATAAAGAGGAGAGGCAATCTTGGTTCTGAATGGGTCTGAACGCTCAATCAGCAATACACTGCACTCCAAAGGAAATAAGGCAACCACTTCAGTCATGACATTGATTTCTCTCTCGCTTTCCTCTCAAACATTGCCTTCATAATCACAGACAGTCACATAACTCCACGTTATTTTCACAGAAATGAATGACTATGATATTTTGCTCAGGTGAACCATGCCGTGCTATCCATGCACTTCATTTTTCTTCAGAATTGCAGATTCTGAAGCACATCTCGAGCTCAGTTTCGGCCTCAATATGATTATCAAAAGCTTTAATAACTGGGCATCGTTAAGAGCTACTCTGTAAACTAATGTAATATTGCATCAAGCCACAAGAGGGGGAGGCACCACCTATTTTATTCCCAATGGCTGAACATCAGAGCAGGATGACAGGCTTAATGTAAAATGCAGTACAAGAATGACTTGCATGCTGTGTCGTCCTGTTTGAGAGGAAATTTGCAGCATGAATCAAAAAGGGACATACTGGACAAATTACATGCAGGAACACCTGAGAACACAGACACAAATGAACTCAGCCCTGAATCAGCCTGTTTTGATAGCAGCTATAAACCCCAGAGGCTGCCAGTGACGTGCTCCACTGACTGCAATCTATTGTATACAGTCAATATGCTAATTGTTTTTACATGCATGTCTACTATCCACCCAAATCTCTATTTTGCAGCAGTAATTTGGATTTGTATCAAAATAAAAGGGACGAGGATGATGTGCAGTGTTATCACTTGACCAGTAGGTGGAAATACATGCATATTAAGTGGCTGAGTCAGTGCCAAAGGGCTTTTACTGCAGTGCAAGGAGCAGGAGGAAGAACCTTTAAAGTTGTAAGGCAAACAGATATTGTTTATTACAAACAACATTAATTATTGGAATCAGGTATTGTCTTTAAAATAGTATAATATATATGTCCTGTGAATCACAAAATATATTCACCACGCCACTGAAAACACTAGTGTGGATGTGTATGACTCTGGGATTTTGCTGTAAGTTTTTGGGGTAATTGTATCATTATTTTGAAAGTAGTATGGAATAAATCTAACATTTGACAAAACACTTTCTTTCAGCCATATTACATGAACCTCCTCACCTGTAGATTAAGTTTGTTCAGTTGCCGTGGAAATGTAAATGTTAAAACTTAACATTTTGTAAGCACAATGATCTAAAGCTTGTGCTCTAAATTGAACTATATACATATATATGTATATATATATATA
>LKNJ01001905.1:76434-94559 GCA_002120245.1 Maccullochella peelii
ATATATATATATATATATATATATACACACACACACACACACACACACACACACATATATATATATATGTATATGTATATATACCAGGGCAACCTGATGAGAAGTGGGCTACTGGAACAAGAACGAGACATTCAGTGGCTGATATCGAGAAATCCTACCAGTGGCTGGAAAAGGCTGGACTCAAAGACAGCACAGAGGCACTAATCATGGCAACACAGGAACAGGCTCTGAGCACAAGATCAATAGAGGCTGGAGTCTACCACACCAGGCAGGACCCCAGGTGCAGACTGTGTAAAAATGCCCCTGAGACAATCCAGCACATAACAGCGGGGTGTAAAATGCTAGTAGGCAGGGTATTCATGGAACGCCATAACCAAGTAGCTGGCATAGTGTACAGAAACATCTGTGCCAAGTATGAGCTGGAAGTCCCAAAGTCAAAATGGGACACACCTCTGAAGGTGGTTGAGAGTGACCAAGCTAAGATCCTGTGGGGCTTACAGACTGACAAACTGGTGATGGCGAACCAACCGGACATAGTAGTGGTGGACAAACAGCAGAAGAAGGCAGTAGTGATAGATGTAGCAATCCCAAGCGACTGCAACATCAGGAAGAAGGAACACGAGAAGCTCGAGAAATACCAAGGGCTGAAAGAAGAGCTAGAAAAGATGTGGAAAGTGAAGGCAACAGTGGTCCCCGTGGTAATCTGTCCAGATGAGTGCAGTCCTAGGAACAGCTAAGATACTGCACAGGACCCTCAAGCTCCCAGGCCTCTGGTAGAGGACCCGAGCTTGAAAGGAGTAATAGACTGCCCGCAGGGGCGAGTGGGGAATTAAAAAAAAAATTTTTTATATAGGAATGTTTTGTATCCTATATATATATTGGATAAATATGATGTAGAAACTTCAAAGTTGCACTTTGCTCCTTCTTATTTCAACACAAGAAAACCTGAAAAAACACAACCCCATCTGATGGATTTTTGATCCACAGGACCGTGCTGTAATCATGTTATATCTGGTGGACCAGAGAAGAACTCCTTTGCTCCTGCCTGCTCCTGCATCTGCTATGCCTCAAATGACTAAAATTTGAGTCACATTTTGAGGTGGAAGAATGTCTAATAGAACAAAGATTGTCGCTTGTCAGATATGAACCATTTTCCCCTGAGGTAAAAAAACCTATTATTGATTCCCACTGCTCTACAGGCTTAGTGCTTGACCGTATCTCTGTGGCTAAATCACAAGTCCACAGAGGATTATGGCTGCAGGTCGATTTGCTTGCATTGTTGCAGTATGTACTTCTGTAAAGAAAGGCGGCGAAGAGATATTATCTTGAATCACATTTTGTTTGACATGTCCTTTTTTGATCTTAAGAGCTGACAGGTATGTTGCAAAATTTGATCCTCAGTTCATAAGATTCAAGTGTGGTGTCTGTTTGTTAGCACGCAACTTTAGCACAGTATATTTACAAACTAATCAGATAAACCCACTTGACCACCAGCTCCATCGGCATCAGCACCTATTCAAATTATTCATTATATTTTATGGCTAGGGGGGAAGATTTTTGCACAACCCCTGGTTGATTGGAACGACTGCGTTGGAGCCTGTGTATTACTCATAAACATAGCAATAAAGTATAGATCAACAAATGGGCAGGGTGGGTTATTTGCAGACCTGCAGGCATGTGTGCTGCATACTGATAATGCTGAAACCCCACAGACACTGTTTGAATCCTCAGATGCTACAGCGAGGTGAGAGCTCTCGCTGCGGAGATGGTGAGCACCATAATTCATAAAGCCCACTGGGCCCAGCAGGATCAATACAGCATACAGATTTATTTTACATCTTTGAGGTGAAAATAAGCTGTTTGAGTTTTGTTTATTTCTGGAAAGCTGACTGATGTGCACTTACACTCTTTCCACAACAATCAAAAGACTTGCTAAGGATAAACTGCATGGAGCAATTTTATACTTTTGAATAAAACACTTTGATGACTGTCAAGCAAAATGTTTGAGCCCTTCCTGAAGCCTGAAGAATAGAGTAATTATGCCATTAAAAACTAAAAATT
This sequence comes from Maccullochella peelii, assembly GCA_002120245.1. Lineage (NCBI taxonomy): Eukaryota > Metazoa > Chordata > Actinopteri > Centrarchiformes > Percichthyidae > Maccullochella > Maccullochella peelii. Next base: position 78,496 of record LKNJ01001905.1, read on the forward strand.
ACATAAAAAGAATAGCACTAGAAATATGTCAGTTCAAGAGTGCTGCATTTGGCATTCCACATGGTGAAACAGCAACGGGTAGGGCATGGCAGGAAGACAAATTGGGATTTTGCACTTTGATTGTAGTTGCAAGAAAAATCTATCTTAAAAATCTGTAACCAAATGTTACGCACACTACTCTGCAGTATAACTGATTGATTTTTCCACATCCAGCAAATTTGGCAAACATTTTTATAGATATGGTTTTTGAGTATATTGGAAGGCAATCAGTCACTGCCTGGTGCATCAATGGGTCTTTAGGAGCCAGGACACTAAGAGTCCAGACAGGAAGAGTAAAAATAAAGAGATGAAAGGGGCTTGTTCAGAAGCTGTGATCAAAGAAGAAGAGATCAAAGTTCTCCATCAGTGGCCTTATTGACACAAATGTCATTACAGAGTAGTATCAAAAAAGAGTCAGGTAAGAGTTTAATCATGGTAGAGCCTGTTTGTTTCAGTAATGATCTTCCTTTAATACAAGTTTGGCTGATTTCCACCATCTGATCTTTTAACTTTACTTTATTTTGCCCTTTCTTTTGCTTGAAGGAATCCATAGAGGCAGCTATGGCACACACTGACATATGACATATTGTCATATGACATACTGACATACTGACATATTGTTATCCCACACACAACCATATACCAGTGATTCTGTATATAAATATTCATGTTTTAAAAAAAATCTAATTATGGATAACAATGTTTACCGTGGCCTTTTTTTCCTAAACCTAACCAAGATGTTTTTCCAACAATGATTCGTAATGGTTTTGAAAGGCACATAGAAATGAAATGATTTCGTAACCTGTCTGACATATAACCTTTGAAACTGTAAAAATCTCCAATCTCCAAATTTGGTGATTTAGAATGTGCATTTTTCTGATAAACTGAAGGATTAGATGATGTTCCTTTATGGGTTGAAAACAATCTCCTACTCCTAAATAAACTATTTAAACCCCACTTTCATGAGCTGGAAAATGTGAAAAAGGTCTATGAAGAGAAGCTAAAGCTGGAGTGTGTATGTGCATACACTGAACAATGTCAAGGTGTGACGTACGTGGATGACTTTTTTTTTAATCTTTAGGTTGATGGTCTGTTTCTTGCAACATTCCTCACAAAAAAACAGTACTGAACAAGTGATTTTACATGGAGCTCAAAATTTACATATTTTTGCACTGGGTTGCAAACATTACAAACAAACATTTTTGGCAACTGGGCCAATTAAAGTTGGGGTAGGCAGTATTTTTTTGGCGTCATTGGGCAAAAATTCCATAATAACTATTCAGCATATTGTAATTCAAGTGGTCTGAGAGAAAACCTCAACTACTGCCCCTCCTCTTGGCTCTGTTTTCAGGCTTCAGAAAATCTATCCAGTGACGGGAGACTTTGACCAATCATAGGTTATTTCAGAGAGATGGTGCGTTCGTACTGACTGAGCTACAAATGCAGATGGGAGTGCACATCCATTCAGACGGTGAAAGCCTGATTCAATGGCGGAAAATCCTGCAACTTGTGAAAAATTTCAAATACCTCCTTTGTCTACAGCAGCTTACAGTACAAAACAACACATCTTGGCTCCACACGGAGCTCATTATGTTCGATGCCATGGCGCTCGTATCGATGCGGCAAAGAAGCATATTGACAAACAGTGGGGAATAACTTTTGAGGGGGACGGTGGTGTGTGTGTGGTGTACTAGCCTCTCATCCCGCTGCTGGACTGTGTTGCAGATGCCTCTGAAGCCTGGGGCGCTCTGCTCTGCGGCCGCAAAGCACTGGAAGGGCGTCTTTGAAAAGAGAAGTCGAGGCGGGAGGGACCACGGTCTCGGTGAGGCTCACGGCGTGGAGAGTGAGCACTAATAAGGTTTTGCAGGGTAACCGACTCCTGCGGATGCCGGTCAAAGTTGTGGGTTTGGTGGGAGGGGCTTAGCGGAGTGATACAAGGCAGCAGAGAGAGGCGGAAGGTTTTGCATAGGTTGCACAGACTTTGCCTACCCCAGCTTTAAATTTGAGTAATTGTGCATAACAGTATCTGGGCCAATAAAAAGAATTTCTGTTTTTGTCAAATTGTAGAACATTTTGAGATATCCATTCTTTTATTGCACCAAGGCAGTTTTGGATTGTGTCTAGCTTCATGAAGGCATTAAAAGAGAGATACAGTTGCGTGTCATCAGCAAAACAAGAGATATGAACGCGATGAATTATGTCGCCATGGGGCCGCATTTATGGAGACACAGAACAGCCGTCTATTTATGGAAACCAGATTGGAATTTATCAATAATAATGTTGTTTTCCAGAATATCTACATATTGTACAGACCTTATCTTTTCAGGAATGGTAGTTTGCACATTGGTCTATAATTCTGAGGATCTAAAGGCCCATCTTGGGATGGGCTTTGCCAGTTAGCTTAGGCTATAAATGCTGCTGTATGTGGCATTGGTTTATGCTACATATTTGTCCCTATACAAATAAACATTAAATAAAAATAATCTAAAATACCACAGTGACCTCCACCAGAAAGATGGGCAAGGCAACGTTTTGACTTGTGCCAGTAGGAAAAGCACAGGTGTTTTCCTACTGTGACCTGTTGCTCCAGACCTGCCATCCCACACCTGGCCACCAGCTGTCACTAATGAGTTTCCTGCCTCAGCTCATCATCTGCCGCAGCTGCTCCTCGTCAGCACTCAGTCCCTCAGTGTTTATAGAGGGCTGCTCTCTGCCTTTATGTGCCACATTGTTTTTGTTCCAGGACATTTGTCCTTTTAGATGTTTTTATCACACTTTTAAACATACTTTTGGGTACCACATTTGAGATCCAGGGTTAAACTTTCATCAGCATGTGGATGGATATATTGAAAACACAACAAACAATCAATCTGCTAGTATTGTTTTGTAGTCTTTAATAGTCCTTTTTCACAAAGTGTACACTTTATTTTCTGTATACCATTTCGAAGTTAGCAATCACCATAACAACAGTCTAATGTGTTTACAGTAATTGTACTAAAAGCATCACAAATAATTTTATAATGACACACTGAATTTTGAAAATGCTCCACGAAGCACATCAGTTTCATTTTAGAGTGAGATTCAGGGTCGGTACAGAAATAGCTGCAAGGGGCACAAATTTGAGGAACATTGTTTTCCTATCAGTACTTAAAACCTTTGTCAAGGAAAACATCCCATCTGATAAGATTCTGAAAACAAATCAAGAAAAATTATAGATCATCTGATGTGTCACTGATCAGTGTCAAAAACAGCTCAGGCAGGGGAGGTTTGTTGCTGTTCATTACAGACTAATTTGTTTTAATGTATAACTGGTCCTGTTGTATAATGCAGCTCAATCACTGTAAAATGAGACAGTTCAAAAAATGCAATATCATTAAACCATACTGTATACGTTAAATCCTGTGAAAATATTGCAAAATAAAAGAAGACTGAACTCCATACAGGTTGGGTTTTTTGTCACATAGACTTATTATCAAGTCAGGTTAAACTGCTTAAACTGACTGTTGACACAAGGAGGAATACAAATGAAAGGTCCTATAATTCTTCTGTTTTTCTTTCTCTATCATGTAGAATAAAATGCATTACTTTCCCCTCAGCATGACTCAAAGTGCCCTTGTGGCAATGAAAACACCACTATTGATGTTCTCATTGCCACAAAACTTGTCAACTCATAATGTGTTACTCGTTATGTCATGAAGAATATGAGGCTGAAAGGCTTTTTCTTTCCAATATCTTTATCCCATACCACCATTACACAGTGCTTGTATTGTATCAGAAATACAACTGATAATGTGAAGTATGTTCATGTTTTCTATAAAAGATTAGAAACTGGCATTCTGAGGATTGCTAAAAGGCAGTGATATCTCAAAAATCACAGTTGGGAAAGTATAATTTATTCTTGTTTTATATCAAATCTATAATTTAATGAACAGAGAGAGAACTCTGAACTGTGCTTTCATCTTCCTAAACCAATGTTTTAAAAGCATTACACATCAAATAAGATCAGCATCAGTCTGCTGTCAAATCTGTGCACTTTGAGGGTAAGCAGAGACACACTAAATATCTATATTCCTGACTATTTTCAGCATGCAAGAACCAGGCTCCAACTTCAAAAAATGATATATTTTGTGAATCAAAGCAGGTTAAGACAGGAACCAGTTAGCAGCAATCTTTTGTTTTCCAATCCAACGTGGTTGCACGTCATCCTGTCTCTCATTTTCTCTCCTGCATGTAACAAAACAGAGACGCTATACAGTTTTCTGACAGTAGTTTGATAGGATTACTAAATAAAATGTCAGCAAATCCTGACTTTGTCTAGATTCTATTCTCCACTGCATGTAAGAGAATATAATGTTGTTACGACTGTTAATTCTTTGAAAATTAGTCTCCAGTAAATTGAGGTATTTGTAACACCAGAGTAGATGTGTGGTTACTTTATAAAGGAAACGGTTCACCACATTGTGTGAATTGGTCTTGCTCGATTCCCCGGAGGAGCTGCAGAAGCAGATCATATGATTGTCCAAAGATCCTGCACAAGATCTGTGACAAAACAAGCATGTGAGGGCAAAATGCTATGGTCAGACTCACTTCAGGGAAGCGCCTGTCAAAGATTATATGGCTTTTGACTCAAACAACAATAAAGTAATCTAACTTGAGCTGAGCGTGAGTTGCATAACTCTACAGTCTGATAATGTGCATGATTTTATTAAGAGTATTGCCAGTTCATATTGGGAGTGAGGCACTATCTGATCGGCCATCTAATCAGAATAAATTGTACATTATAACGACAACTTGCGTTGTTTCTATATGTTATGACAGAAGAGAACAACTTCAAAACCATGGTGTTGTTAAGGACTAATCTGTTGTCAGAGTAGCAGGATTACATTTTATTCTTAGTCACATCTTTCCCATTTAGCCTGTGAAATTCTCATGTACTGTACATGTGAAGAGCTAAACACTCAGCGCTTATCTACAAATGAAACAGGCCAAAAGAAAGAAACACAACTCAATATTGACACTCATAGCCAGAGGAGAATGTAAATTAGGTAACCAAGGGGAAACCCTCAAAAACACCTTAGGAATATATCATGACATTGAACCTCAGCTAATCTTGACCTTTCCCATAACATTCATCACATGTCCTAACCATATGAACACAATATTTTGCATTGTCTTTCCTAGCGTTAAATATAAACTAAACACTGACCAGAGCATCCAATTAACATTAGCAGAGGCTCGGAGGATTTATTGAGATGTTTATCTTGTCTTGGCAAAAAATCATATGACATCTAAGGCATGTGATACTGTTAACTGTGAAGCAGACAGGGCTGGCTTTTTTTTTTTGTTGCTTCATGTTTTCTCTCTGGATTTGTGCTCATCTGTGACAACAACAGACACTTTTAGACTGGCTCAGTTGAACCTGCAGCACAGGCAAATGTATATCTGTGACCCACAAATGACCATATCTGCACGATAAATTACAACATGTTTGGTCTGACATCTGTGGGAAATCACTCAGACAAATAACAATTATATACTAATTTTATGAAAGTCCCTTTCTGTCGTGTATCTGGACACTGTGGCAACTGTGGCATTTCAGTTCACATTTTCGTAATTGAATTATAGGCCTCAGGCATACCAGCAACTATTCAATTAAAGATGGTTTTAGAAAAGTTAGTTAAGCACTCCGTTACGTCCTCGTTATACCATTCATCTGCAGGCAGCACTTATCACTCACTGTCTTCATATGTATTTATGGACACGGAGCGCAGGAAGTTCTCAGGTCCGTGTTCCTTGATGCAATAGAAAATGATTTGCTGTGGCAAGTCACTGATCAGTATTAGTGTCTGTCTGTTAAAGGTAACTGATTGGATGTTGAGTTAAATCATTCAAATGAAATGTGGTGTGGGACATTAAAACGCATATATGTACTGTATTTATCTGTGTATGTGCATATTAGTGTGTATTCTCGTACTGTAGATGTGTGGTTCTCTATATGTACACATTAATGCTATTTTCCTACTGTACATTCTGTATGTGGAAAGTTTGATTTGAGGTGCAGTGGTGCATTTGCACACAGCACACAGCACGTGATTCTAGCAGTCAATCAAGTGAAAAACACTCTGTAGACCAAGAGCTTTCAAGTCAATGAAAAAACACACACACACACACACACACACACACACACACACACACACATTGGTGGAAAGCGCTTTTAGCTAAATGCTACCTCCACAGATAAAAAGAGAAAGAGCTCTAAGCTACCCCTTCCCTCTCTACCTGAGCTGAGCAACAGCAGGTTAATTCTTTAACAAAGAAAGATGATCCCACTAGAAATCAGTGCAAGCTCCTCAATGCTCCTGTCAAATAACTTAATGTCACAGGCAATTATGCTCTTCACGATAATTAGTGCTCATCAGGACTGAAGGGAGGAATGTGACAAGAGCAGCTTGTTCAGCCGCCCCATTGACATCAGAGTAAGATAAGCATTTTGACGCTGTGGTGGAGAGTCAGTGGAGTCTGCGAAGAAATCGAAAATGAAAATTAAGACTACCTCCAAAAAATATGGTTTAACTCCAGAATAATGCTGTCTGTCACATGGACGGGACGTGGATTACTTGGTCTATTTCAGTGAGCAAGCCAGACAAGTTGTTATTGAAAGGTACCACCCACGCAATCAATTTGCTGAAATAATTTTTTCGGCACTATTTTCACATACACATGAACATGAATTCACTGAGCCCAGAAATTGTTATTGCAAAGAATAAAGCCACTCCTCAAAATCACTTTGAGGATTGTGCTGTTTTTTTCTGCTTCTGTTGTCGTGTCTGTTTTTACTCCTCTGATGGCACCATATTGTGGGCTTTATGTGATCTGTTCCAGCTTTTATGGGCCGCCTCAGGCCAGTGAGATGTGCACATTATCTCATTAATGAGGACCACCATGTTGTAGGTTGTTACAATTAAGTAGTCCAGGACTTCATTGTCAAGAAGTAACTAATCCATAAGTAAGAAGTCTTTTACTAAGCCAACTTTTGAACCAGGATGAACTATTCTCGATTAAGACCTACTTTGGGTTTAATTTTACCCTGAAACTAGCCATAAAAGTATATAAACTTTAACGAGCTGTCATTTATTGTGTCACGTTTGTTCCTCACTTGATCCAGGTTGGAGTTTTATTGAGCGCTCATGCTCTTTTTCAGCAATGTCCTACTTCACATTCACACAAGTACACACCGTCGGATTCAGGAGCTGACCAGGGCAAGCAGCGTCCTCAACTGTCGGCCACTGAGCAGATGGGAGGTACGACCCTGCTAACCCCGTCTTGCACCAGTACTCACAGTGGCAGTTGGTGAAGGAAAGCTCAGGTTGGGAGATTTGTAGCAGCCACAAGCTCAGTTGTTGAAGCTTTGGGTAACAGTTCATACTAATACCATACTGTCTTGTGAAGAAAGTTTAACTTTGTCTCTGTAGTAGCAGGCTACACAAAACCAAACAATGGCATTTATGAGAATTAATTCCCCATAAACTCGCCCACTGTAGCTTTAAATAATGAGCGCCTTCTAAGAAACAGCTAAACACGTGACACATGTACGGATCTGGAGCACTGTATTTCTCTGAAGAAGAGCAAACTATTAAAAAAAAACAAGAGAAATTTATATTTTTACAAATGATGATGTTAGTAGGAAATATGAGGGCAAAAGTGAACCTTTTAAGCTAATTAAAGAAAGCAGATAGAAAGACATTTCCATTGTGTAGAAAATGTCTCAAATGTCTTTAGGAGCTAAGGATCTTCCTACTGCAATTATTCCACATTTTCCAGACAACTGGCTGTTGAAGACGTAAACCTTTTAATATGTGTGAATCTGACAGTCTGAGCGTAATGTGCACCGGAGAAGGTTTAATCTGCTGTCAGTGGAATTTAACATTTCAAGATGCTGGCAACCCTCTGAGTCCCTTTAGAGTTTTGATCATTATTCCTTCAGCATCATTGCTATACTTCACTGAGAAATCAGCATGAACCTTTCCCGGACATGACTGGGTGAACACATCACTTGCTGGGCTGTCATTGGTTCTGACCTTCAAACTGACAAAACATGGCTCCTTTGGAAAAGGATTCAACTTCTTCCTTAATATATTCATCAAAAGCTGTCTTTTTTCACAGCAAACGTCATCTAAACCACTTCAACTGCTTCAAGTAGCAGCTGACAAATAATATTTTTTTTTTCTGTTTGAGAAAAATTATCAGAAATTATGCGTTCTGGTAGAAATCACAGTAATAAGACTAAGAGTCTACAGTCATACTAGCGGCTCTGTGAAGTTGAACTTAGGCACAGCTGTGCTTTGAGCTAAATGCTAATATCAGCATGCTAACATGCTCACAATGACAATGCTCACATGGTGATGTTTAACAGGTATAATGTGTACAATGTTCATCATTTAGCATGCTAACATTAGCAAATTAGCACTGAACACATAGCAAAGCTGAGGTTGATGGGAGTGTCATTAGTTTTGCAGGTATTTGGTCATAAACCAATGTATTGGATAAATTAAATGTTTTACCTGATGATGGCGTTAGGTGAAGAGTCAGGGGGTCAGAGGAGAACATGAACGTCTGTACAAAGTTTCAAGGCAATCCATCTGATGTTGAGAATATCATGCAACACCTAAGAAGTTCATAGAAAAAATGGACCTGTGCCTCAGGGTTTTGCTCATGAACACATGAGCAAAGCAGACGATTTCCATCATGGAGGACTGAATGCAAGTCCACAATCTGAAAGATGGTCACTTTATTCCTCTCTTGGCCTTGATTTCACTGTATCTGAGGGTACTCAGTCAAAACCAACGGGAATTGCGGTTTTATTCTTGCAGACATTTTGCCACTCAACATGTTTTGACATTTGATGACTCTTTTTTAATCTCTCGTTTTTATCTCAGAGAGATTTATACTCACACATCTTAATTGGACAAATCACGATGAAAAAAAAATGAACAATGTGAATTTTATTCAGTGTGGATTTTTCTTTTGCTGTCAGTAGCTGACAGAGCTGAATTTAAAGAGCTCATTGAAGCAAGCCTGCTGTGTGTTCCAGACCAGTGAGAATGGCCAAAAGTGTTTTTTATATGAAGTCCTGTGTGAAAATAATTATATTATTGTGCACTCTGAACAGTAGCTGGAACGGAAAGGAAGCAGAATGAACAAATAGTACCTGAAGCCAGCACTGAAGAAAGCTCACATATATCCTTGCTGACCTGTGATCAGATCCCAACAGAGCCCTCTCTGCTGAGCGCCTTCAAACTCCGGATCAGATACTGTCCTATAAAGCTGATTCCCAATGATCTCAGAACAAAGCTTCAAAGACAGTCACATCTTTGGTATGAGGGTTACACAGCAGCCTTTAGGGCACATTCACCATTAAAAAAAACGTAATTGCTAGTGATAGCCCTATAGCCTCAGTTCAATTTCGTAAAGCTGAAACTAATCATAATTTGGAGAAAACAAAAAGGTGGATGTTTAAAAGCCCTCCAGAAATGTGTCTTGTAGAGGCTGTAGTAAAAGTCCCTTAGATTTCTCCCTGATTCATCCTCCCAGAACATTTATTTTATCTTTAGTCTTATTGATTCTTCCATTTTGCTATCTTAAAGTTTAAACATGAATGCCTTTGTCATCTATGTATTTATCACACTACTGAATGAACATTAATTTGCCTTAAATTGCAAACTCCATCAAAATGCATCACTAAAAGAGTTTGTTTACTCTCCTCCTTAATCTAAATGTGTTATCAATATGTAAAGCAGGCCAATATTTCTGGCATTTAGTCTCAGTCTAAAGTGACTTTTTTAAATTTGCTTGTTTTATTACATGACAGCGAATGATCTTTGAAGGGAGGGAACTAGTGTCCCCTGAGGCGCACACTGTATTGGTAAAGCGCACAGCAGATAAATGGTCATATCATAGTTTGCTTCCAGAGATAAATATGTTCCAGGGACCAAAAGTTGCTCGTGTAGTGAGACTTGATTAGATCATACGTTTTCCTGTTTTAAATCATATAATCTTTGTTGGAGGAATCCACTACGGGACGAATTCAAGGAGAGGATACTCGCTCTTGGAGAGTGCGCGAGTTTGCTGCCCAAGTTTGGAGACCAGACGCCGGTTGGAGAGCGTCCGGTGCGCGCTTTAATTTCAACCACACCCAGGCGAGTATTAAGAGGATCTGAAGATGAATGACACGGACATATTTTGCAAAAACAACCAAACAAACAACTTGACTGACCCGTCATGTAAGAACTCAACTCCCTCACCGTACAACCACATCGACATCACCACTTTCATGCACATATTCCCTTCAATTTATGGCATCCTGTGTTCAGTTGGAGTTATAGCCAATGGACTGGTCATCTACGCGGTAAAAGCATGCAAGAAGAAAATGGTTTCAGACATCTACGTGCTGAACTTGGCAATAGCCGACATGCTGTTCTTGCTTGTGATGCCCTTCAACATTCACCAGCTAGTCAGAGACAGACAGTGGGTCTTCGGAAACTTTATGTGCATAGCGGTTGTGGTGGTGGATGTTAGCAACCAGTTTACCACAGTGGGAATTGTTACTGTGTTGTGCATTGATCGGTAAGTGTTACACCCATCCATATCACAGAGTTTATGCCAAATTCTTGTCCATGTTTTATTATTCTTCTTTTAGAAGGTAAGAGCTATTCTTTAAAGCACCACAGTACCACACTTTGACGACAACATACAATATTAATCTATATATAATTCAATAATAATAATAATAATAATAATTTCTCTGAGAATAAAGGTAAACGTATTTAATTTCCCCCTGTTTCCCTGTGTCTTTAAAGGTGCCATCATTTTAAAAGGAGTAATCCACTAAATAGTGCATCTAAAAATTTACCAAATAGACTGTTGTAATCATCTGTGCAACAGCCCATGAAGACACAATGTTCCCTGCATGAATGATGTATTTGTCATGTTAATGATCTGAACACATTGAGGACGTTTAAATTTGTATTTTTGCCAAATGTTAGACTCATAAATTCCATTTGATCACCAGAGCAGGAGTTGTTCTCAGAGCTATAATGTCACACATCTTCAGTATAATATACATAATGCATTTCTGCAGGGCCACTAATTGTGTCCTGAGGAGCAGCACCACCTGTACTGAAAAATATTCTTTACTGGCTCCATAACATGTCATTACTTTCATTTCTATCATTATCATTTTATCAATACTGTTTTGGAGCATCTAGCCTTGACGTCACAATAATTCAACTCTATCCTTTCAAATTACTTTAATCATTTTTTTTAAAAGACCAAAACAGCCCTTTGAATAACTAAACTCCAACACCTCCAAAACAAGTAATTATAGGCTGTAATCTCATGTTAAAAGGAGATCAAACAAAAACTACCAAAAAAGCTAGCCTGTGTACCACCACAATACGTTAGAAAAAATATAAAAAACAACATAATTTCCATGTTTAAACCCTTTCACAGGGCTGATTAAAAGTCTTATCTGTCATCCTAATTCAATGAAACTATTGTGATTGGAGTTTTCCATTTGACAGCTCCAAAGACAACCCTCAGCACTGTTCTATATAATCAACATCACATTTGTAGTTGCAGTGTAGTCACAGTGAAAAAGTTAACATCTAATATCAATATTTCCAAGTTATATCTGTTAAAAGCATGTATGTCCGGTCACTGACAACTCAAACTTCTTATCTATATTTCCTTATCAGCTAATAGACACATCCCAAACTGTCATATATATATATATATATATTTTTTTTTGTGTTCCCCTTGTAATGCCAACAAAGACAGGGTTATTTCAGCTCGTTCTACTTTATCTCGGGGCGCTGTGGAATTTCATTTCATGGCAGTTTTGTGGATATCAACATGATTTTCCAAATTACAGCAGAGTTAAATACAAGTAAAACACATTTGTTGAAGACCAACTATAGATGTTAGGTGTGTTAATATAAGGTCTATACAAGGTTAGTATAGGGTCACAAGAAATATGTAAACATTGCAAAGAGATACTTTCAGTGGGGATGCTGTCAAAAGAAACCTTTTCTGACCTGAATCTGTTTGCTCTAATGCTGTTTTTCCTTACGCTACAGTCAGGTCAACAATCTATATGGTTGGTACAATTTATGCCCTTTATTGCAACTGATTCTTCCTCAGACTTCCTCAAACTAAACGTATGTAGCCACTTCTACAACTTCAGAGCATAAAACATTTAGTGCACTGGAGTTCTGGCAGTCCGAAGTATAAGTTTTTGATCACATTAATATCTGACTTGACTGATCTGAGGCAACACATCAGTAGACCAGTGACTGGGCATTGATCTGCACTGATTCAACCATCAAACTAAAAGTATATTTATTTAACTTCACCAAAGGATGCCAGCTTCTGTTGATGATCACAATGCTAAAGTATTGATGCATGGTCTAAGATAATTGCAATTTAACAGGATGTCCTTGAGAAAATCGCAAGAATGTCGGTGGCTTAATAGTTTACACGCCTATTAAAATCATCAGACAGATCGGGCACGACCACAGAGTAATATCTAACATGTAGACAGCAAATGGAAATATATAATTTGCTCTACTGAAACGACACTTGGTGTAAGTAATGACAAGGTGGTCATTCATTTCCTGCAGACATCCTAAAGACTGAGGTCAATTATGACTAAAGTAGCCGAGCTGCTCCTCAAATTGAAACACACATCAAATGCAAAATTGATGGAAATGTGTTCATTTTCTTCTGGTAAGTCACCCTGTCGAAATTATACTAATACTGTCACTGAAGTAAAAATCACTTTACTGAACATGTAATATATTGAGAGTGTATCTCTGACATGGTACTTGGTTTCATCATTCCCCCTTGCCTGATTTGATTCCCTGAGCTTGTCAGGGAGAAAAATTACCTCTTAAAGGGAAACTGTGGTAAACCTGGGCTCTATTTTTACAAATTTTGGGGTCTAAATGACAAATACTTACCATTAGTTTTGGAATTGGTCCAGTAGATCGCCTCCCCCTGCATCTGCAAACGGGCTGCAATGTAATCCTTGTGGGCATTTGAGCCTGTAAAAAGTACGTCCACTAAAAGTGCTTGTTTTTGCCACTGACAGGCTCAGACTGTTATTCGAGGTGTCTGACAACATTATGGAAAGAATCCTTACCAAGAGACTGTTTGTTAAAGAATAAGATCTCAACCTCTCGTAAGATTTCAGAGCGAGACTTTCTGTTTTTGGTTAAACAAAAAGGATCTTACTCTTTAACAAAACTGTCTGCCTCTGTAGGGATCCTTTCCATAATGTCAGACACTTCAAACCTGAGCCTGTCAGTGGCAAAAACAAGCACTTTTAGTTTTTTACTTTTCACTGGCCCTATTTCACAAAAATAGGGCCCAGGTTTAAAAATACCGGAGTTTCCCTTTAAAGCAACACTAATATTCTTTGCAGGCACTTCAGCAAAGTTGCACGTATCATCTGTGTTTTCGAATGCAGTCCAGCTCTAAGAAAGTGACTTCTTCCTCCTAGGTACATGGCTATTGTCCACCCCACCTCAGAGAAGAGGACCATCCAGTGGACCATCATCATCAACCTGCTGGTGTGGCTGGGCAGCTTGCTCCTCACCATCCCGGTCATGATGTACGCCAAGGTTGTGCGCAGACAGCATTTGGAGGTGTGCATGATGTACCTGGACGGGCCCGAGGACATGTACTGGTACACTCTCTACCAGTCTATCCTGGGCTTCATCATCCCTCTCATCATCATCAGCACCTTCTACTCACTCACCCTCTACCACGTCTTCAGATCCATCCGTCGTGTCAAACGTAAGCAGTCTGTTTGGGCTAAAAGAGCCACCAAGATGGTCCTAATGGTCATCGCCCTGTTCCTGATCTGCTGGTCGCCCTACCACGTCATTCAGGTGATCAACCTGAGCAACAACACCCCGACTATTGCCTTCATCTACGCCTACAACATCAGTATCTGCCTCAGCTACTCCCACAGCTGCATCAACCCGCTCATGTTGCTCATCTTTGCCCAGAATTACCGTGAGCGTCTTTGCCACAGTAATGCGCTGCACACCTCGCAGCACTCATCCAAGATCACGGTGGTCAAAACGGATGGTTCCAGCACGACGCATGATCCCAACTACCGCTGTACTGTCATCTAAACAGAAAGATGTCTTTTTGTATGTAAATGTTTTGCTGCTCGGCTCGACAGGAAGTAGCTCAATGAACGGTGTTGCCTGTGAAGTAATATTCTCCCGCTCTTTCAAACAAATAAGTCGGAAATTGATGTCATACAAAAATCTGGGTATGAAGCTCGAGCAGCAGTATCAACCCTGACTGAATAAAAGGAAATGCAGGTAATGTCAAAGGTTTTCCACATATACAGTGCAGTACTCACTCACTCAGTCAATCACACTGACTGACACTGACACTGGTGAAGCCAGCAGTACTGTCCACATGCCAACTGCAGATCAAACTCTCTGCCCTGCAAGACGAGCTGCTTTTCTTCTTAAAGCTGACGTACTGTTTTTCTCTCTTTACTGATCCTTATTATTATTATTATTATTGTTATTATCAGCAATGAGATGACAGTAATGATTATTATTTATTACTTTGTTTTCAAATTTTTTCTACTCCCACAACTTTGGCACAGCCAAGCCCTCATACGGGTATCACACATGCTCTTAAGGTCAACCCACTTGCTCACTCTTTCGTCCGCTCATTCACTTACTTACATCATTTTCTTCTCTACGCCTACTTATTTATTTATTTATGTACTCATCCAAATTTCCCCTGTCCTCATTTATTTACAAAATTGTCAGTTGTTGCCGTTCGGATCATTTTTTCATTGTATTGAAAAAATACAGACTCATTCTCTCCCTCTCCAAAGGGAGGGCAAAGACTGGCTCTATGGATTAAAAATACACCCCTGTCCTGAGGGTTTGGGTCCATAGGTATCATATATGTGTGACTAGCAGGCCCAACCCCGCCCTCTGCCTGAGCCCTAGTACCCCCACAGTGCCATGGATGGTGCCCAGAGGTACCAATTTCAGTGTTGCTTTAACACTTATTTAGTTTTGATTTTTTTTCTTTATCTATTTTTAGTTTATTTGTTCAGTCTTCCTTCTCTCTTCTGCCTTCGTCTTTTCTCTTTCAGTTATAGACACACACACACACTCTTAGCCACTGTAACTGGCTTTCATATATCATCATCATCATCATCATCATCATCATCATCATCTATTATTTTCTTTTCTTATTGATTTCATTTGATTAATAATTTTAGTTTTGGGGGGTGTTGCTTGTGAACCTTTTTCCTCCGTCTGTATTTTATGTCTCTACCCCGTCTGTGTTTATGTGCTGTCCCTACGTACCAAAAACAAACAAACAACAAAACAAATGTTTTCAACAGAAAATCTGAGGAAAAAGAAACAGGTCTACTGCTCAGAGGAAGGCGAGTACGCTAAAAACGAAAGCAACTGTCTCTGAGCCAAAACTGGAGGGAATATCAGCACTGACTTAAAAAGGTGCCCAGATGAGAATGGACTCATCTGAGACTTGGGTGTGGCTCTTTTTTTTTCTTTTGAACTGGGAGCTTTCATTAACCTTTATCAACCTCAGGCTACGTCCAACGTCATGCTCGTTGTCATGCTGAGGAAACCGGTTTGTTATAAATACAGTATTTAAAGAGGAATACTGGTTGCTCATCATGAGCACAGATTTAAAGTGTGGTACTTTTGCTATTTCTAGACTCTAGATGCAGAACAGCCCATTTCTGTTTGTTTTAGACTTTAATTGCTGGAAAATGCAGCGTAAAACACCAGTGACTGCTTTGCACCCAATGTCTCACCAAAACCAAGTATCTTTCAGATTGTCAAGATAGGCCTATGGTGGGACAAGTTGAATCTTTATGGACTGATTTTAAAATAATATACACTATATGGACAAAAGTATTGGGCCACCTACACATTACACCTACAGGTGCTTTA
>LKNJ01001906.1:0-78337 GCA_002120245.1 Maccullochella peelii
TATAGAGTGCTGCATGCATGACATATTTTTGCAGGCCAAACCAGAAGTTAGCATCTCCCTGATTCCCTTGACAAAAAGCCAATGAGATTTTTCCATTGGATTTTGGATTGTTGCAGAAAATAATCTCTGTGGCAAACAAAAGTTTATGATACCAACACGTTTTATTCAGCAAGTTAATCTTCACAAATTAACACCACTTATGATTTTTGAAACGTAAATGCAATCGGCAGAAGTACAAAGCTAACCTTAGGCTATAAACGAACTCCACCACGGTAGCATGACTTCAACGTCACCACCACTAAGCTTGGTGTTGCAGGCTTACCTCTTCACCTTTCTGTTGTAGAACAAAACGTGAAAGTCTCTTGAGCTTGTGTTAACCACAGACCTTATTTCAGACATCTAACCAAAAACCCATTCATTCATTGACTTCCAGACGAGGGAACCGGAAGTGCAAAAATGCTAACTCATTTCCGGGTTTTAGGACTCATTCCTGCAGCACTATTACTAGCCTTTGTACTACATTTTATATTCTGTGCTCCCAGTCTGGATTTTGTGAGTAAATTTGCAACATTACTTACGACGCATAGGGAGACCACTTTATGCTACATGACAAGAAAGCTGTTGGTCGGGTGTAAACAAGGCAGACTAGAAAAATAACTACTGCTTTCTCCTGCTGTTCAACAATAAAATTCACATGGCAGGGAGGAAGATGAGAAGCAAGCAGCAACATCATCTTTGCAAGAAAAAGTAACTGGCTTTATGGGGAACGTGGTCTGAGTTTACGAGCACAACAAAATACCAGTGTTGCGAGACAGAGGCTACCAGTCATCCCGGCAACAGTTTACTTCTCTTTGTTTCTCTTCACTATTGGACTGAGAAGCACCAGGTGGAAAAGTTAGACCAATGTAAGCTTCTCAGAGAGGGAGGATGAGGGACAGAAGGGCATAGATTAAGTTGCCAACAAAAAATTCCTCCATTTTATTTCTTTGTATCTTGCTTACTTTGAAATCTGAAAACAAAACGACTTGAAAACTTGTGTGGGAGGGGGAAAAAGGATAACAGCAAGCAACAAAAGACAAAAAATTAGGTGGGGGTTATGGCAGAGATTCCCAACCAGGGGTACTTGTACCCCAAGGAGTACTTCTGCAGTTACCAGGGGGTACGTGGAAAATTGTGAAGCTCAGCTAATTTGAAATAATAGAAATTATGATTTGATAATATATATCCACATATTTGTTTGAAAAATCAACACAGTAAGATTAATAATTTGTGTGATGCTGATCATTATATTATGATTTGTCACAATAACTTACCAACTATCTGACTGCACAAGACATGCCTCAGTTTTCCACCAAACCGAGTCAAATGTAAGTTGAAAAAAAGACAACAAAAAGTTAAAGATACTGTAAATGGTTCAAACAGCCAGATTCTGGCACTACAAATGGCAGTAGTACAAATGCAAACTTGGCCAAAAATACCAACAAAAAAAAAACATTTAAAAATACCATAAAGCCATCCCTTTTATTAAAGGGGTATGATAAATGGGTACTTGCTGTGAGGGTACGTCGGACAAAAAAGGTTGGGAACCACTGGACTATGGGACACAATAGGAAGAGGCTGAACTCACTTTTCCTGTACTTGGGCATCTACATACCACATTACAAACGTACAAACACAGAGTGCAATAAGCTTGCTAAGCAGAGGTATGGAAACAGCTTACAACATCACCACCATTCTCATCATAAATATAGGCAGGTGAAGCAAGCGCTTCTCTACCTTTCAGCACTTTCATAGCCCACCTCAACAATTACATCAACTTCAGCAATATGACTAGCAATAAAGCCCTCATAAAAAATATATTACAGTGAGGCATTTACTTCTGAAACAATCCCACCTCGCCTTGAATTGTGTAATAATCGCAAAGTGGAAAGTTTGCTCTTAGCGAAGTAGCGCTTATCCCTGCACAATACTTAAAAAGCAGTGAAAAACATACCCTACTTGATGCCAGCTATAAAAACTCCGATTGTTCGGTTATGACCAACACAACTTCCAAAGAGTTCTCATTCAGCTGAGAGGGCATTTTCCTGGAAAAAGAGCCAAAGGACAGATCTTACCTTCACACGATCTTGTCCAAAAAAGATTGTTTCTGTGCGGTGTGGGAATTTAGGCAGAGATCAGGCGATTTTCCTGTCTTCTCAGCAAGTCTACTGTGACGGAACCTGTACGGGACACTTGCTGGTGGCTGGGATCGTGTACAGGCATGCACACAGATGAGCATGCACACTCATTTATCATAGTGGGAAGGGCCACAGGCATGATCCTATCACTGCCGCCAAAAGAGTCAAAACACCTATCTGAGGAGTGATTTGGGATGGGAAGTTTCCCTCAGCACACTGACACATGAAGGAGAGTGGATAATTCACCGCCGAACAAAAGGCCACCAATGTTCCTTCAGGATATCTCCTTTGTAAAGTTGTGTCAAGGGGTTGGGAACATACCATTCCTTAAAAATGGAAGTGGTGGCCTGGGATCAGAGCGAACATCTGTTGTTTGTACAGCTATTTTTTTCCCCAGAGTCCTGAGGAGTGGAAGCAAAAAAAGGGGCCTTGAAAGCGCTCTCCAAGTGCCTTAACAGTAGATGTGATGGAAGATCAAAGAATAAGCTGACAGGGATTTCATAAGCACTGAAACCGAAGCTGGCCATTCAGCATGAAGGCAGAAACTGGCTGCATGGGTGAATGATGACATCAGACCACCCACAATCCAACTGAGCAGGTCCAACCACATACATAGCATTCAATGTGTGTCTCTCTTCAGACACACACTCGTTTTTCTCTTCTTCATCCCTTCTGTTTCACTAACTGGACCTAACTGGCCTCTTTTTGCATTAAAGTTGTTAAAAATGTTTCTTGTTGTATTCCCCAGTGTTCATACATGAAATACAAAGCCCCAGGTCATGCTTGTCTTCTACAGAAATGAAAACACACAAATATTAAGGCCATGACTACTCCGTATTTAGGTTCCTATTTAGGTTACATGGTTGTCCGCAGCAAAACAAAACCTAGTTTATTGAGAGGGGGGAAAAAATCATGTTTGTCAAATCAGTCAGAGGGAGTGATGAATGCAAAGCTATTTGCCCAGCAAAAGCAATCCATCACAGCCTCAGAAGACAAAGCAGGGGGAAAGTGTGAAACATCAGACAGGCATGAGCAATTGAGCGCAAGTGAGTGGACGACAGGAGAAGACCAACAGGGAAACTAGGGTAGAGACAGTGTGTGTGTGTGTGTGTGTGTGTGTGTGTGTGTGTGTGTGTGATTATGCATAAGACACAGGTAGTGTCAAATCAGACAAACACACACCAAGTCACCATCTGCCTGCCGCAGCGGTGTGGTGCGTCCTCACATAACCTCCCTGGCTAATTGAGCGGTGAGATAGGGCCTTATGGAGCAGCAATTTTTCAGCCCATCAGTCCCACATAAACTAATGCAATACACTATTCCTCCTATCAAAGAAAGAGGAACTCAAGGGCTTAGTATCAGGAGCTTTGAGTCCTTTAACAGCCAAAGATATACTCTATTACTCAGCAATGCTTAGAAAGAAGTGGAACTCCCAGAAAATATTTGCGGTAACAGGTTCCAAATCAATCAGCGGCTCTTGAGATGACAATGTCAGTCGGTCGGTCGGCCCGCCACTTTGGTCCAGACTGAAATATCTCTTGGGTGAACCACAGACTTTTCATCTAGCACCGTCAGCAGGTCAAAGCTGTCACTTGTCCAGAGAAATATATCTGCAAGATGATTTGGGACAAATGTTGACATTCATATTCCCCAGAGGATGAATCCTGAGCGCTTTGGTGAATCCTGCACAGCTAATGACATTCCCATCAGCCTCAGCAGTACTTTGTGTTCAGTGCTAAGTAACACATATTAGCATGCTTACACGCTAAACTAAGATGGTGAACATGGTCGACATTATACCTGCTAAACTGTTAGCATTGTCACTATGCCCCTAGTCTCTTATTCTTGTATGTAGGACGATACATTTAAAAAAAAACAAAAAAAACTTGTCTCTAGACAAAATTGTTTTTGTGTATTTCTACAACCGGCTAGCAAGTAAGTCAGAAGGTATGGATTAACGCCAAAATTCTGCCCATTCATCTCCTACAGTCAGGGGAGAGCTCAGGGTTAAATGTCTTGCTCAAGGGCACCGTGGCTGTAATATGAAGTTGCAGAGGGCATCATTCATCCACTTTCCTGCAGCTTTCCAGTCGGTTCTGACAGTCTGAACCACAAGCTTGTTTTTACAACTGCTAGGCTCCTGCCTCCTCAGGTGTGATATGAACTGGACTGAAACATAATATTTAAAAGGCAGTCTGCTCATATGAGGTGTTTCAGCCGAGCAAATCAACAAGCTCGCTAACAGAGTGGCTGTTGTATTACTGGCTGACTGTAGGCAGAACCGGGGTCCAGGTCCCGGGGGAGGGAGAAATGCAAGGCATCAGGTTTTGATTAAAACAGGGGCAGCGGAGCACAGGGTTTACATTAGCATGCAGCCTAAGGGGCTGAGGAGTTTTATGAAGGAGCTGTGCCAGTCACGGTGCTCAGTCTGCCATGCTCAGAGTTTACAGAGGCAGAACTGAAAGTTCATTTTTCTACCTGTCTGCTGTATCGAGCAAGTTCATTCCTTTGCAATGATTGGCATCAAGTTCGAGGATTTCAACAGTTTTGATGTCTCTACTGCCAGATCTCAGTGTGACGAAGTGTCGGGACGGGGGAGTTGACAGGGGAACTTCATGACAAGACACAAGAGATGATCAATTCACATGAAAAATAAAAACTCTATGCTATGTCCCTCTGCTAACAACAGCTTTTATTCTGTTGTTGCTAATGTGCTGTTCACAACTGGTTTACCACATGAAAAAAAAGGATGTATGAAATTAATTAATGATCATTTACATTCACGTCGATCAAGGATAATGAATAATAAATTACCCAAAATAAAACAGGAATTGTTTTTTCTTTTTTGGGGGGGTAATTTATGTTGTAACGCTTACAAAAAAGAAATATAATTTTTTTAATCCTTAACTATTTTGTTAGATACAGTAACTTAAGGGTAGGTTGGTGAGAGAGAGAGAAGGATGAGGAAGTGTGTTTACACTCCTCCTCTTTGAGCAGTGGGAGGGAGTCATCATTACAGACGAGCAGCCGCATCTGACACAACTGAGCATGCAGCATATCCATCATCACACACACACACACACACACACAAGATCACACTCACAAACAAAGGGATCACAGCAAAAATCCTAGCACAGACACTCTCTTACTGTATATCATCAATCTGAGACGTTCACTGCGGTCCAGAAATGTTTTTGTGATGAAGTTTTGCTTTGTTGTTTTACCAAGTTTCCAGCCACATCTACTCATACTTCAGTCAGGGAGAGACAGTGCATGAGCTTGTTGCGTTCAGCTGTGTGTTTTACATGTGGACAAGGCAAGAGTAGTGAGTGATGACACTGTACGAGCAAGAGAGGGAGTTTTTCATGTTGTGGTGATGCAAGAGTCAATCCTCTTGAAGGGGAACTCCAGCAATTTTACAAATCAAAGTCTGTTAACAGGTGTTGGGGAGTACTACTGCATGTGTGAAAAAAGTTGTATAAAGCCTTTTGTGGCTCCAGAGGGAGCTGCGTAGAGTCTGACAAATGTCCTCAAGTGATGTCACATGAGTCAGCGTCGCTTGGGACTGAAGACATGCCTGGTATGCTTTCTTGTCTAAGGCTGTTGTTGGTGAACAAATCCCTTCTTCTACAATGGATTTCTCCTAGTGTGTCTGCCATAACTAGCACTAAAAAAAACTAGGCTTGCTCTTGAACTCTGAGGAAGTGACACCCAAACAGTTATAGTTGATAATCAGGGATCTCGGGGAGTTTTTTTTTTATCCCCTGAAGCCACTCCAAGCCATCTAATAACAAGTACCTTCCCAGGTCTCAATTTACAATGTATATTTTTCCACATAATACAGTGTATCAAAAAGTAGGCCTATATTAACATCAATGAAGCCAATCCAATTTAGATGTTTGACATTATTGCGTTCAGAAACAACAGCCTGTCCCACAGCTTCCTCTTCATGCTTTGTTATGGTGTTTTGTATAATATCCACAGAGACAGGAGCTTCAGTCTGTGACCGTTGTGGCAGGATGCTTGGACAGAATTTGGATTCCATCTCATTTATGAACAAAATTTCAATCACTCCCCTGAAGTGCAGCTGTTCGTTGAAAACTGCACTTCAGAGGCATGATGCATCTGCAAAATGTTATAATAGAGGTAATAAGGACTTTTTTTTTTTTTTAACCAAAGCAGCTCTGTCTGTTGTAGAGTGGATATCTGTACTGAAAGTGCTGTCCCATTCCACAGCTTACTAGCATGCAATGCTGTGCATTAAACAGTTCTGATGTCCAGAGAGAAATGGGTTGCAATAAACAAGGGATTGGAATCGGATCGGCCTTTATATTGCAGCTACCGATCCATTCAAAATTGCCTTGATCAGGGCCCTTACCAATCTTGCATATTAGCTCAGGACAACCCTATAGCTTAAACTTAAATTAATGGTATCCTTCTTTGCGTTCTAGTTGTATGTACTGTAAGCAAAATACAAAAACAAAAGTCAAAATGGACCCAGAAATTTCTCTTTTATTTATGCAGACCTGAGTGGGTGAAATCATATAACAGCAACAGCACACATGTGTACACATAATCTCTCACCCAGTCCAATCTGTCAGTCCCCGTTCTGTACTGCCAGTCCTATCCGTTATTAGCATATTGCCACAACCTACACAGCGCGCTGCAGATTGAAAGGCACGGTGGAATTTGTGAGAATGCAATAACAATAACAACACGCTTCACCTCAAAACAGGAAATGAGAGTGATTTGTGGCTGCTGATTATTGGCACAGTCCACTTTGAGCTGATTAGACAGTGGGACCGGCGGGGCACGTCCATTCCCCCTGACATGAAATATGGAGGTAATATCAGCTGCCGTCTGTTGGAGGATCCCGACAGCTTAATGATTCAGCAAGTGATGTCTGACTGACAAACACACACACACACACACACACACACACACACACACACACACACACACTCACTCACAAAGACATAAACATGGAATATAAATCACCATCCAGAAAAACGTGACAGCACCACTAGAACAGTGTCAACACAGCCACTGTTTAGTGTGGGAACGCAAAGAAAGCCAGGCACCCAGGGCCCAGAGAGGAGGGGCCACGAGGTCGACACTGACCCAGGACAGAGTGACATGCCTGGGGGCAAATGCCCAGGGGGTGGGGGATCATTCCTTTACCCACTGGGAGAAGATGTAGGAAGAAGAAATGAGAGAAAGGTGAGAGGGAGAGGAGTTTAAGAAGGAAAGGATTGAAGAGGGAGAACAGCAGTAGCATTAGACTGGCTTTACCCTCATGTAATGAAATTGGACTCCTGGCAATATGGTTTTGGGAAAAAGGATGGAGGACAGGAGGAGGTGACTGAACAGAGAGAGAATGAGGGAGATGAGAGCAGGCGGAGGGGTGCAGAGCGACAGGGAAGAGGATTGATTTCAGTTTGTACGCTGGAATGAGTCTCAGGGGAGGCGAGGGGAGGGAAGAGGCTTGGTTGGTGGAAAAGCCCCGCCAGTTTTCTCCTCGGGGCTCCTTTGGCTCCGTAAGGCTGCGTCAAGCCGACCACGGCCGCTTGAAGAAACTACACACTCCTACATTTTATGACCCGCAGCGCATTCTGCTCAATCAGTACAGGAGAAAGAGAGATCCCCAGAGGGGGAAAGTGAAAGAGAGTGAAATTAAGTTAAGACGGGTGTGAGCTAAAATGCTAATGAGGGCAAAATGAGGTAATCTCCCCTTGTTCTTTTCTGGTTCCCACGACCCAAGGCGGAGAACCTCATCACCTCCGCTTGGTATTTTATTTCATACAATGTTCAAAAATGTGTGACTTTACTTATATATAAAATAAATTTGGCCACAAAAGGAGAGGCCGCTATTTTGTGTTACTGTATCTCAGAGTTCATTGCAGCATCAGTGGAGTTGGGGTGGTCTGTGCGGCTGCCAAGCATGAAAACGCTGACTGTAACTTATTTGAAATTTTTAAGGCTCATGAGAATGCCTCCCAGCCCTATTATAATGCTGTGGTTTGCAATCATAGACTGTATATAAAGATGGGCGACATGACAGCTCCCCAAAAGTGAGGCTAAAACATCTCAATCACCCTCTGTTGGCTGGCTGCAATATAGGTCATAAACCCCGCCCCCTCCATGTTAGCATGTTAGCACAACATAACTAGTACACATCAGGGGGTGTCACGTCATGATTGACAACTGTGAGTGTGCTCGTGATTGGGTCAGGCGGGTGTATAGGTGGGAACTTGATACCTCGGCTCCACCACAAATCACTAGTGCGCAAACGCTGGCTCCAAATGACGTCACCAACACAAGATGGCAGCGCCCGTATCCGGGATATTTTGGCTTCATTTTTGTACAGTGGGAGGGAGTGGAGACAGTATGTTTGCAATCTACGTGTCATGATAGCAGCAGCAGATGCTGTCAGTTTGCAGTTGGAACAGCTAGAGAAAGACAATTGAAGTTAAAGCTGTTAAAGCTCAACCTATTTGTCAGCCAGGACTGTTAAGTATTTGAGATATATGGGTCAAATTTCAACATTAAAAAGTATCTAATCAAAGAACTTCTTTTATACAAGATACTGTACGTCACTGAGGAACATAACGTGCTCTCATCCTAAGCCTCAATCAGACCTATATTGTCCTCTGCCCATCATTCTTTCCACTAAATTGAGTGATGGCTCTGTGGTTGATCTAGGCTGCGGTGCTGAGCGCTCTTTCCACAATCAGGTAGACTGAAATGCCTCCCTGTACAGCCGGCGCTTAGCAGGGCAGAAAGAAGCCAGAGAAACTGACCAGATGAGCAGGTACACACACTAAAAAAAAACTCATATCTAACCTCCCTTCCTGTGTCTGCTCTAATTCATCTGAGTGTCAGGCAGATGGGAAATGTGTGTGTGTGTGTGTGTGTGTGTGTGTGTGTGTGTGTGTGTGTGTGTGTGTGTGTTAAAAAAACAAAAAAAAAAACAACAAATGCCAGGATCACAGTTTGGATGGGCGATTTCCCCACATTTACCGTGCCGCATTTAGGCCAATACAAGTTGGTTACATTTCTACCTTGCAGAGGTCATGGACACTATGAACTATGCCTGCCTAATGGAAAGGACATCGACAAATAATTACACCAGTTTAGCTAACACGGCTAAATCTGCAGAGATAAAATAAAAAACCTTCCATTGAGAACATTGACATTGTGGCCAAGGCACAATGTGTTAATGACAAAAATATTGCCTAGGGTTGACATTTCAGGAGCAAACAGTAGCTTAATACAGATGCACTGCTGACTCACATACAACAAAGACACAATCGCCTGTGGAAAACGGTATCAAAATATAGAGCCGGTCTATGTTTAGAGTGGCAAAACAAAGTCGCTTTTATGACCTTGTTTGTGCCTTTTGGCGCACGATGATTTCAGCAACAGTAAAGAGCTGTATTTAGACCACACACAAGCACGGATGCTAGTGCACAGTTGCCAGCACACACACACACACACACACACACACACACACACACACAGGGCCTGTGGTCAAGAGCCTGGATACTTAAGCAATAGAACAAAGCAACACATTTTTCCTCTGCTCTCTCTTTTTTTGTTTGTTTTTTTTTTGTTTTTTTTTTTTACAATGGGGAGCAAATCTATGACATCATTTGTTTAAAACTGCATTTAAATATAACTAGTTCCCAGCAACCATTATCCTGTGGAAACATTAATGCTACTTTCCCATATTTCTCTGCTACCTCTCAACTCTTTAAAGTAAACTCTGGATTCACTTACATCTTAAGCCTGTATTTGTTACATTTGTATTTCCATCATAGTAAATTTAGCAAATGATACAGTAGTAGCTTCGGTGATAATTACACCTCATTGCTGAAGTTTGAGAAAAAAAAATATTCCCACATGATGAGGTAAATCATCATCAGACAGTTTGTCATGCTAATCCCTTGGCCTTCTCTCTTTTGCGTGCCATAGATTAGTAGAAGCTGGGACTGAAGAGCAGCCAGCCTGTAGCTTATCTGTGAGGGCAGGCCTGTGGGGGGACAGAGGTGCAGGAGAGCACTGATGAATCCACTCTCTAGGGCTTTCTGGTGAAACTACATATTTCTATTCACAAGGACAGGAAGGAGGCTCTTATTACTCTAAAATATCTGAATGAAGTAGTAGAACCTCGTTTGAATTCAGGGCTGCAACTAACAATTATTTTTTTTGTTGTTGTGATATTTAGAGCCCAATGTGTCATCAACAAATGCCTTGTTTATTATCATGTAAGACAAGGAAAAGCAGCAAATTCTCACATTTGAGAACATGGAATCATTAAATGTTTGGCATTTTTGCTTAAAAAAAGACCAAATAGATAAATGGATCAATTCATCGACTAATTAATTCATCGACAATTAACTGACTAATTGTTGCAGCTCTGTTTGGATTTATATCAGAATAGGATGGATGAGCTCTATCACCCTAACAAATCTGAATGATTTGATTTTTAATTATTAACAATTGTTCAGACAAGGCAGCTATGCAGATTTAACCTTGAGGATAACTAAGTTAATGTGAACCTACAAGTGAATAGATTTCAATAATTCTGTATTTCACATCAATCTTTACAAAATAGTGTCCAGCACACCAATAAGTGGCAAAGACTCAACTCCAGCCAGATGTGGACAACAATGCTGTTGTACCTCGCGGTCTGTGCAGAGAGACAGCAGGAATGTGGTCTGTCCGTACTCAGACAGCTAAACAAAGTTATCTGCCTGCAACATCATGAGACTAAAAGCTTCTCCTCTCCCCACCACTGTTTATCTGCCGCTTTCCAAGTCTGTGTGCGCTCGCTCGCGCGTGCGTGCGTGTGTGTGTGTGTGTGTGTGTGTGTGTCTGTCTGTCCGGGAAGATTTTATTTAGTAATCAGCCAAGCCCCCGGAGATGACCGGCGCCTCGGGATTTAGGGCCCCATTGCTGTGACAACCAAAAGGTCACCTGACATCAATCACCTCAGACGTCATGTTTACACTCTCCAGATGAACAGAGGGGATGAGAGTGAAGGGATAGAGAGCGCTCAAGTGTGGTATTTAACCAGGGTCGGCCCAACTGTAGAGAGATAATCAATCTCTCAAGTGCCATCTGCGGTGAACACGCGGAAAACAAAACTGGGTACGACAATTCAAATATTAAGTCCAGAGAGATTTGACTGGCCACTGGAGAATTTGCGTTTACCAGTGGGGAATCAAGGGTGCAAGAAAAACATTTCCAGGAAGCACGGCATGGCCTCTGATTGCTCGTCTTCATCCCTCCCTCATGATGTGTTCTACCTCCAAGCACCGCCCTGTGCTGACAGGTGCAGCGCATGTATGCTGCAGTTTCACCCCAACCTGTCCGACTGGATCGGCAATGGGAACTGGTGTTAACACACACACACACACACTACACACACACATACACACCCCGGAAAAGAAAGGACAGTTTCATAATATGATTGCTTTCTTAGGTGATTAATCATTAACGTGCCTGACAACTGATTCAAGAAATTGCTTACAAATTGCTTCCTTATTGAGTCATAAAGCCTTGTGTCACTTTAAGTCCACACCTACGAAATTAGGAAATGCTGTTTTGCCCTATAGAGTACATCTGTGTGCTCCTATGGCTGTAACAATACATCAGTTTCAAGACAGATGAACTACCAAACCACATCGTCTCCCACATGTTCATTCCACTTCTGTTGTAAACAACTCATGAAGAACGCCTGACACTGGCATGTTCTTGTGCTGCTAACTGACTGCAAACCAGAGACAACGTGATAATAAACAGCAAAACAGCCCTGACTGCCTGTAGGAGGAGGATACCAACCATTCCTACCAAAAGGACAATGACCCGGCTGGGGCCGCATGCATAGAGCTAATAAACACAGACTCACGGGCAACATGGGCGGAGTCTTTATACTTTATACTATTTATCTTACATCCTTTGGAAGACAATATGGAAAAATGTGGGAGTTCTTCTAGAAAGGTTTTTTTGTTTGTTTTGTTTTTTTTGGGGGGGGGTAACAACACTGGGCAAATACCTGTGTATGAATGGATAGTGTCAGTGTTCCAGGAATATAAGAACTGTGATGCTGGGACATTCTGAGCCTTAGTAATGTCAAACAAATATTGATATTACAACATGAAAAAAAGTTATATTATTGGATTTTGTGACTCCTATTATTATTCTTTGTCATACTTTGATTTGGGTGATAATCATGCTCTACATTTCGGAACTAGAGTTCCCATTATTTGAAGGCGTTGGGGGATGTAAACAGGAAGTATAATGTTGCCATGGAGTTGAGTTAGGTGTGAACTACAACTTGAGACCCATTTTTTTAAGCCGATATTTTTTTGCATTCTGGCAAATTGACACCGTTAAAAGTATGCCGAATTAGCTATCAGCAGTTCCTGTTTGCAGTGTTCCCATAGATGTACAGACAACTATCACTGGATGACTTTGATACTGAAAAAAATTTTAAAAACATGCTGATTCTCAGGCAAGCTCTGGAGTTATAAGGAGCGTCTTTTCTCTATGAAAGTGGATTTATGGACGTTTATACATGATGGACATAATGGAGATAATGATATTCTCATAAAGTGTAAGTTGCACCGAATCTAAAAATATGTGTATTGTGTCTGTTTCCACCCAAATATCAATATCGGTATTGGCCTCAAAATCCCGTATCAGTTGGGCTATAAAGCAGAGTTTGCTTTATGCAAAATAAATTTCAGGCGAATCTGATAATAAAGTTCAGTCTGTTTTACACTGATAATCTCACAGTGGCAATGCAGGGAGAAATGAACACTCACTGTGCCTTTAAATGTTCTGAGGCGATGAGGCAGCTATTAACCAATGAGATTCATTGTGGTTTAGTGGTAGAGAAGTGGAGGTTGAACGTAAATAAACCAAACTCTATGACTCACTCGGATCATTTTATTATCTTTAAACAAACAAACGGAAGGCACAAGTCAGGTTTCAAATGATGACCCCTGTGATTAGCAGAGTCACCAGTTGGCAGGTTTTATAAGCACGACACAGCTGATTGGCTTGTTTGTATTTGAACACGGAGAATGAAAACACACACCCTGCCAAATGATTCATTACATTACAACAGTGTCCCAACCGTGTCCCAAAAAAAAAAAGAGCAGGAAATGTTAAAGAGTACCCGAATATCAACCAGAACAAAGGGCATGGTGGACAAAGGCGACACAATGGATTGAGGAAGTGACCCACAGGAATTAGATTTAGAGCAACTTCGAGTCAGAGATTGCAAAAATGGATCTAAAAGGAAGCTGAACAACAACCAAAAAAGTCCCCTCAAATGGAGATAAGAACTCGACAGCAGAGCTCAGTAATATACGATGCTGAAAATGACTCCGCTTATCACAGTCATTCCCACTCCTGTTTTTCAGCTGTTTTCTGTGATAACATTGTTCACAAGTGTGTGCTGCTTTTCTGTGACCCTCAAGTGTCTTGGGTCCAACACAATTGAACGCTTGTAATAAACTCCCTCTCACAACAACAGTATGTGCAGCTGTGGGGAGACAAATCCAAACAGGTCTGTCATGTGCACTGCTAAAAAAAAACAACAGAGTCAGTGTGACAGAAAGAGAGTACTACTACTACTCCACAGTGACTCAGCAAGCAACTAGGCCACTATCCAGTTCCAACTGTCCCCTTATCAGCCCATTTACATCAAGAAGAATAGAAATCAACCGCCCCTGAAAAGAAACAGTGTGTCTGTGAGCACTCGGATCCTAAGAGCCCCACAGGGAAATTAGATTTCTTGTCTAATTTATGAGCTCTGGAGCCCAGTAGAGCTTCAGGTCATGGAGGGACGTCTGTGTGCGCCAGCAATCTTCTGCCTATTTGCGCCAGTGAGTTTTAAAGAAAATAGGTGATCCTCTAAGCGTTAAGCAGATTGGTGCAATACATCACTGGTAAAGGAACTTGTCATTTCATGGCAATTTGCATCGAGTGGGAACATCAAAGAGATAGAGAGAGATGGGGAGAGAGAGGGGGAGAGAGAGAGAGAGAGATATCAAATAAAAAGGTGTGCTGATGTTGCACATCGCTTTTACAACGATGCAGTTGGCTAGGGATATTCAATTGCACAAGCAGGTAGAAAGACGAATTGTGTTCGACAATCCGTGTGGCCCTCATTCGCAGCAGTCGGATTTGATAGGCTCTTCTGCAGGAATACAAGTCACAGTTGTATAAACCAGCCCAATCTTAACTCTAGCACTGACAAATCAGGTAGATAACTATAAGGCTGAAAAAGTTGTATATATGCATTCATCACAGTGGCAACATTTCAGACAAGCTAATAGCAGACCAGGTGAAAAATTCAACACTTTCTTCAACACAGCCCACAACTTTCCCACAAGGTTTCCTACAAAGATAAATGACATTAATTCTGAAGTGCATTTCAATGATTGCACTAAACTCCCCTTGAGTTTCCAGGCCATCGTTTCCTCCTATAAATCCAGCAGGCAGAGGAGAGTTTTAGGCAAGTTGCAGCAGCATTTGCCGGAGCACGAGCCACACTGGGGCCTATAAAATAACTGTCAGTGACACACAGCAGACACCTGAGAGACTAAAATACTGATCTGGGCCAGCTCCAGCTATGTAAACAGAGCATTCCTGAACAGTACAGAGAGCAGGGATACAGCAGTGTGTGCATGTGTGTGTGTGTGAGAGAGAGAGAGATAAAGAGCGAGTGTGCACGACAATATCCCTACATGCTAACTTAGGGAATAATATCTGCAGTCAATAAACTTACATGTGTATCCTAAGGGCATGGATCATGGATTTAACTCAACGTGTGAGTGTATGTCTGCTTGTGCCCGTGTTTGTGTGTGTGTGTCTAAAGGTGCAGGTGATAGTAGTGGGGCATTACCAAGTGACAAATGGAATTCAGACCCGGCCCGCACAATCCTGCTCATTTGCCCAACACACGGCTTTAAAAAAAAAAAAAAAAACAACAATCATATGATGCCCACATTAAAGCCTTGCGAATAGCATCGACAGTATGCCATGTGTGGTAAACCTCAGCTTCACAAAGCCTCCATCGAGACCGGCGACAGTGAGTCAATGTGCTGCTGAGCAGTCAGTAGATGAACTGAATATACAGGCACGATGACAAGGCCTGCAGGGTCTGTGTCAAGTCATAATCCTGCCGTATGGCATTATTTCCATATGGGCATCAGATTAGGCTCGTCACGGTGGCCACTACTAGCGGTGACACGCGGTCCACAACTCTACACCAATGTACCTTTTCCCACACTCCCTACTGTCATTTAGATTTTCTGAAAACTCTGGTCGTTCAGTGAGCCACACCGTGAACATGGAAGAATTTAACAATGTGGAGCAGGAAATGCGATTTCAGACAGATTAGGGTGCCGATTTGGTTACCAAAGGCATGACAGCTGCCGCAGTTTGATAGTATAGCCTCTCTGAATAGGCAAGTGTTCTGTAATGTACATTTAGATTTTTTTTGCGAGGCCTGTGTTTTACTTCAATTAAATCTACAAAGTCTAGAGTGGCTGGCTCCGGAATCTGTTTACAACATTTATGTGAGAAATGGGTGTTTCTGCTTAAAATATTAAAACACGAGTATAAAGCCAAGTGTCTCTGTCTCATAACATTTATTCACTGCAGCGTAGGGAAGCAATTTAAGTCAGTAACACCAGTGTTTTGTGGTGTCAAGTCTATATGAGATCAGGGATGGAAAGAAACTAGACAGGCAACATGCTGCTTACGAAACATATCCTAAAATAGATTTTAGAGGGATACCACAACAAAACTGTGAACCCCAACAGGAATACTGTAGTGAAACCACAACAGATTAGAATTGAATCACTGAGTTCAATACAGTCCTGACAAGATAACACAGAGAAAGGCCCCATTGAATTGAATGGTTAAGTCTGGTGTTGCATAAGTTTGGCTGGTATGAATTATAAAAGCAAATGGACTCCCACTCAAATGGTGACTTTTCTTGTAGGTTCAGCTTTCATCAGAATACTGCGCTGAGTCTTACTTTATACAAGTGCTGTTGGAGGATGGGGTGCAAATCTTAAGTCGATTTAACTTGATGTCAAATTAATTCAGGAAGGGGACGTGCGGCAAAATAAGAGAGAGTTGTGGTGAAGACGTACAATATCTTCTCCTTAAAAGAGGAGGATTATCATAATCATGTGAAAATGTGCAGTCAAGGTGTGAGGATGTACATATAGAGTAAACTGCTGCAAAGCTAGCTTAAACTTCCAAGATCTAGGCCTATCATCAGTCAGTCTGGCTATACTACTGACTGCCAGACTGACTGACTGAGAGAAACTTCTGTGCAAATTCATAGTTTAAAAAAATAAAAAACAAACCAGATCAGACAGTCTTTGCTGCTAGTTGGGATGTGCAGTATTTACATTAAGCTTTTGTCTTGTGCCCAATTTGTGTGGATTTTTGTGTTCCAGCTGGGTTCTGAACACTCGTAAGGAACTTATGAAGTTAGAGAACAGAGTGGGCGAGCTGCTGACATATTGACATATAGAAGGTGGTGGAGATGTCACATAAACAGACGTCACTTCAAGAGATTAGACATTAACATCTGTGACTGATGCCAAAGGGTGAAGAGAGAAGATGGACACCGGTGACCTCTTAATTAAGACTCAATCCTTTTCCTGTCTTTGCTAATTAGTCTCCGCTTGTCTAATTAAGATTCTCTCAGTAAGCCGGCACATTTTCCTCTGCTGTACTGGTTTTAATGAAGGCTGTACAGTAAATGAGGAGTGTATGGCCCGCTTCTGTCTGTGAAAAAAAAGGAGGACAAAGTGTTTACTGACCTTTAAGCGTTCATATGCATACTGACCTTTATGTTCCACTATCAGACACACACGCACACAGTGGGGCAGCGTGCCTTTGTGCTGCTAGCAAGACAATCAAAGCAGACAACACGTCACAGAGCTGCGAGCGGTGCCATTTGCAACCACTTAGACTTGGGTCAGGTAAAACTTTGCAAATAATTTGTATCATTTCATCTTTCACGAACATTACTTTTTTTGTTGTGTGTGAATTCCTTAGAATACAATTACGTTTGGCCCACATTATCTGTCTCATCATTAAGGAGGTGTTGATAAAGTATTAGGTCTGCCTCCATTCTTAGTGTTTTGCCCCTTTATTCAACTTTACCCAAATTGAAGCCTGTTAACCCGGGCCTGAGAACGGTTAGCAACAATAGCCAATATCCAAAAGATTTAACAACAGCCAAAAGATTTCATGATACAATTTAAGTGAGTCCATGTTAGGGCGGCTGTGGCTCAGAGGGTAGTGCGGTTGTCCATTAACCCCAGGGTTGGTGGTTCGATCCTGGCTCCTCCTGTCCACATATCGAAGTGTCCTTGGGCAAGACACTAAACCTAAGTTGCCCCCGGTGGAGGCCAGCATGGCAGCTGTGTCCCCATTGGTGTGTGAATGGGTGAATTAGACTACTGTTAGAGCTTAGATTACTGTTACAGTGCTTTGGAAACCGTTTTAAAACATTTGAAAAGCGCTATATAAGTAAGAGTCCATTTACCTCAAGTTCCACAATTACTTAAAAGCTTACGTCGTGTTTTGCATTCGTATTGCCCAGAGAAGCTATCAAAAGTAAAGAATCTTTTTTGCGTGGTCCCCAGCATTTATTGAATCATTTAGTGTTTGCGCGCCGCTAACTTGAAGAGGCATGAAACTACTGGAAATAACAGACTTTAATGTAAGTGGTACAGGCATCTGTGGTGATTGAGTCATGCTGTGAGAGCCCAGCTTTAGGGGGACACACAAGCACAGCTGATACACAGTCATCACGCAGAGCCACGCAGTCCGACACAGGGATATCAGATCGTGGCGATAGCTGTAAGACTCTTAGCTGCTAACCAGTAATTATTATAACACCCATCAGCACTGGGAGGCCACCTGCGAAGATGATGACACAACCATATCTCCCCTGTCATCATAAGAGATTGCCAAAGCCATTTGGTGTCCTGAAGGTTGCCAGCTGACCACAGGACACGTATCAAGGCTGCCTCAGCGCTGGTCACCATCACACAGGCGGATATTTCCAGATGGGAGAACTGCAGGCACCTTTTAAACAGTGCACTAACTATCTACAACATATGCATCCTGATCCATCACTGTCGTTTTCTCAGGGAGATCAAAGGAATAGGAAAAGGAAAATACACTTATTCGCTTTCGTACAAAAACTGAAGTGTGAAAACGACAATTCGCCATTTTACGAGGGATTATGTGCCGGACTATTTCTTTGACCGGAAGGAATAACTTCCTGGAGTCTCTGCTGGTTGCCTGGCAACTGCTCCAGAGCTCCGTAAAATAGCAAATTGGCATTTTTAGGCTTCAGTTTTCGTACAGAACGAGATACAGCTGGTTAATTAGTGAGCTTCACCTGTGCTGGTAAGGTAGACGGATTCCCACCGCTTTCACTCTTTATGCTAAGCTAAGCTAACCATTTGCTGGCCCCCAGCTACATATTTATCGTACAGACGTGACATCAGAGTCAGTCTTTTCATCGAACTCCCGGCAAGAATGCGAATGAGCCCTTTTCCCAAAAAAGTCAAACTATTCTTTTAAGAGCAATAGTGCCTCACTGACTTCATATGTGTCAATTAGTAAACTACACCACCACTGTTGGTTCATCAAGAGAAACTCTTCAAATCTTTCTCAGCTAATTTTGTTAACCATAATCTACCACACTCTCCCTTCACACAGTGACTACCACCCACATAAAGCAGTCTTCAGTGTTTTGCCACACACTGTCATCCATAGCTGCTGTGAAGTGACGTGTTGGACGATTCTTTTCATTTGGAGACTTAAGCAGGAAAAGGACAGGGTGGGGGGTCTCAGTCAGAATGGGCTGCCCCTTAATAAGAGCCGCCACAATTCCCATATTGAGGCGACAATGAGTGTGGAGAGGATGGAGGAAGACTTGAGAGGGGCGAGATAAAGAGAGCAGGCACGATGAATGGAGTGAGAAAAGATGAGGAGGAGGAGAAGGAGGAGGAATATGGCAGTGTGGTTCAGCCAGGCATTGTTGTGCACCGCATAATTGCCACTGCAGGAAGACCCCAGGAGTTTGGGCCTGTGTGTGTGTGCGTGTGTGTGTGTGTGTGTGTGTGTGTGTGTTCATTGCCACGGACAAACAGACAGACTTGTGTCTAAATCCTCTTAATCAGGGCTAGACTGTTCTCTAAACCTGTAGATACCCCCTTGTTTTGTCTGCCTGTGCACGAGTAATCTTCCCAAAACCTTTACATTTATGGGATTTGTGTAAACAGACCCAGAGGCCTCAACCACAACGTAATTAAAGGTAAAGAAAAGGACGAAACAGGCTGGGGAAGAAAGGCCATTATATCTCAAGGAGCCTGAGAGATATAAGAGATAAAGTATAGTTTATCTGGGTGCACCCACAACTAGAAAGATAACAAGCTGACAATTAGCTTTAACAACAACAAATTAACTCCACGTAAGCTTCCAAGTGTCTTTTTACTACCTTGTATCTCAAGAAATCAAACATGCTGCGACGAGATATTACAGAAACATGAGGTGGAGTTAAAAATGCACAAGCACTTAACTATATTTCTTTGTGCAGAAGTCCTTGCCGAATTCAAAACTAAAAAAAAAAAAAACACTTCTAAAACCTTCAACTTTTCAAAAGACTAGCAGCATTTTTTTGGGGCACTTCCACTTGCTACTGGATCTAGTCTCAGGCATATTAATAATGCCCACAGCCACTACCAATCCCATCATTTTGCTTCCAAGCCGTGCCCGCTGCAGGCGTTACCACATCTCATCTGGAGTTTAACAGCAGCGGAGCTGACAGAAAGACTTGGCTGTGTCAGCCTGCCTGGCACGCACACACAAAAATGGGCACACATACAGGCGCACACACTGCTACTATCTGCAGGCCTACATATGATCCCATTCACTGACTTCACACAGGACACAGAACAGAACTGCCTATGCTCAAACATTGTAAAGGTAACTTAACACCTTGTTTTAGCTTGAACACACCCACTCCACAAATTCATGAAATGCATTCAAACGCAGACTCACCAAGATGTTGGTTCAGAGCCATTTGAACTAGCTAGCTTAGCTTAGCAAGGCTTCAACATAGGCGAGCGTGAATGAGTGGTAGGGAAGGTATAAACGTGCCCCAAACACTATGACGTGAGCTTGTAATTCGGGAACTTGGTGTTCCAGGGTAGGTCATAGATTTTTCTAGAGGAAAGAGAACACTGGCTTTTTTCTGGCAAAAGGAAAATAACTTCTATTTTAATGAACATAGTGGTGGTTGATAGTGTAACAAAGTGACCGTGCACTTTATTTACCAACTCAAAAAGGCACATTTAGTGCTATTTAAGCAACTGAAAGAACATGAATATTTTCAGGATTTTAATGCTCCATAAAAAAAAAACCTTTGACATTCACCTGCTCTGAGACTGGAGGCTAATTTGGCTAACACTGAGCATCATGATTACCTCCCAGACGGGAGATTAAGGTGACCAAGCAGTCGGATTGACAGTGTGGGAATAAGTGAAGGCCCTTTGAGTAGATTTGTCAACTCATCCTACTGTACACTTTGACTAGGTCAACAGTTACCTTGGTACTGAACCAGCGCAGCCTCATATTAAGCTCAGGGCTTTAATTTTCCTGTGTAGTCCTGACACTCATAAGGAGCTCAGCATTTCATGGTTTGACAGATGGTATAAAGCAAGGCGCGGTTAAATGACTCAAGAACTGACCAGTGAAAAAAGAGAGTGTTGACAGATTAGATAGAACTGGTTTAGAATTAGACTAAAAAGGTCTCAAGGGGAAACTGCCAATGATCTCTTCACCCACTTCCTTAGTAATGAGCTACAACAGCTATAAAAGAAACAGCTGCCTTAGACATCTATGCAGAAGCTTTGATTTCCAGTGCAGACCACAGTAAAGGTCATTCTGAAAAATGTCATGGAGTGAACTACCGTTTAAAGATCTAACAAATTGTTTCTCTTTGGTCCTGGTGTTCCTTGGTATTCAGGACTCCCTTCTGGAACTTTTGCCTAAATCGTAAAATATACACTCCTCTTCTGTGCATATATACAATGTGAGGACACTGGATAAGAGCAGTCTTCAAATGAAGGGAAGGGGAACTGCCTCACTGCCTCCCCCGCCCTACTAAACTCACTACCGTAAATTAGTTGGCCTTTCTCTTCCTCTGACAGGGTGTGTAACTGCAAGTGCCAAGTGTGACCAATTCCCATTCACACTCAATCACAACAGCCCACACTTGAGCTAATTAGGAAAAGAAAGACGATTCTGCAGCAAACAAGAGAAAAGGCTGCGCACATGTGCATATGTACCTCTTCAGTGGGATTACAAAAAGCGCTGCATTAGCGAGACAGTATTTCATGGTCTATTTAGTTGGTAACCAAGTGTCCCTACACTGTATTTAAATGCAGAGCTTAAGCTGAGCAGTGACACACATTACACAAATTCAGCTCTGAAAGTAGGCAAGATGCTTATACCGTACACATGTGGCTTCGATCTCTCCCTCTTTCTCGCTCATACCCACACACACCCTCACAGATACAAACACACACCCTGAAATTGAAGCCAGAGATCTTTCCTAAAGCTAGGCTAGGAGGGAGGAAGTGAAGTCGTTCCACCGCCGTCAGAGAATACAAAGGTGGAAGAACGGTTGGGGCGAGGAGGGGTGTCCAACTTCCTGCTGAGAGAAAGGAAATAAACATTTCCACATGCCATCCCTGCCAGAAGCACTCACACACGCATGCAGAGCTTGGAGTTAATGCAGTAACACAGTGTTGTAAATTTGAGCTGGAGGGCCCTAGTTAGCAACTTGCACCACCGTACGAAAGGGAGAATATTTTCTGCTTCCAGAAATTTATAGCTAGAATTTATAGCTAGTAAGGCCTCGTTCATCACACCAGCTCTGTGATATAATGCAGCTTGGAAAGAAATACACTCCTCCGAAGCGGTAGTTCCTCGATTCCTGATTGGTCTGGGAGAGTGACGGTTGGTTTTACATGAAAAGGATTCAAATTTCTAGTGTGTGTGTGTGTGTGTGTGTGTGTGTGTGTGTGTGTGTGTGTGTGTGTGTGTGTGAGTGTGGTCACATACAGCCAATCCTGTTGACCAAGGCAACTCGCACACTGCATAGCTCCTGCCTGGGGAAACCTGTGAACTCTAGGCCACTGTGCCATTTTTCCATGTCCACAAAACACACACACACACACACACACATTTGCTTTACAATGCTTGTAAATACCTGTGTTGGCTACAATGCCTTGACCCCATATTACCAATTCTAATCTCAAACTTAGACCCGTAATAGTGCCCATCTTTCTGTCCACATGAAAAACACAGTACAAGCACACACACCATCATAGAGACTTCCCTGATTATTAACACACCCAATATATGTACCAACACCAGAGAGAGCACACTAATCTGCTCTCAGTCTGAAACCTCTCTGTTGTGATTGTGTGTTTGTACAAGCATGTGTATGCCATTGTTGTGCACATGTGGAGCACTAGGTCATCTTCTTATGAAGATTATCCATAACGAAGTTCCGGTGGTTTATCAGATTGAAAAGTCTTATAATGTGAATTTCTGTTTGCAAACACGGCATCTTGTCTTTGTCATTAGATCACACCCCCTTTCAAGAGTTTGCATTAGGACCGGGTCGGTGGCTGCTTGTTTAAAAGGAGTGAGAGTCCATGTCTGTGTTTGTATGTAAAAGTCCTTAAGAACATAACCCAGTTATTTTCCCACAGCTTCTGCCCCCATTGATACACAGTGAAGTGGACTGGGGCTCAGCAGCAGTGCACGGGGTGTGTGATCTGCAGTAAATATGTGTGTGTCTCGTACTTTTTCACCGATAACCAAAGCAAACATTCCAATCTCTGCAGCAGGACTGGTTAGAGCCTCTTATCAGCTCAGGCTAGAAATGCCCTTGCGTTAGTGTGTGTGTCATGCATGTGCGTATGGGTCTGAATAGAGAGCAGAGGGTCCCGACTTAAACACTTTTCAACGCGTCTTTTTGTACGGTTGGCGGTCAACAGCAGCAAATGCTTCATGAATATCAGTGAGCCGAGACACTGCAGCAGCACCTCTCCACACATCTCCCTTGATTAAAGTGAGAAAATGGCACAAGCTCTCGGTAAAATTAGGTCACTTAGATTTTACAGATGGCCCTTGTTGCCAAGCATATTTTCCCAATTAAGGCTGATTAGGGAGGGAAATTCCCAGGCAGCGTGAATTATTAAAAACTTGAAATGAAATCTGATCATGTGACGTTGTATGGCAGTGACACCCGACATCCCCAGATGGGTCCTGGAGAAAGGGGGAGCTGGGAGCCCGGAGACTTCTGATTGGCTCAAAGTGAGAAGTGAGTTTCCTCCCATTGTCTAAACAACAGTGGCTGGTGTTACACGAACAGAATTTTTTAATTCTGAAATCACACTGATTCCCTGGAATGTATTTACATTAGAGCTAAATAAAATGACTTGTTTCCTATTTACATGCTCTAGCTCTCTAAGTACAGCACTAAACGACAAGCAAGCTTTTGAAAAAGATGTCCACCACTTGATAGCATGATTTGTTTACTGCTGTTTTCTCCTGCAGCAAGAGTTTTATCAGAATACACTACCCCTACAGTTACTGAATGGGAGAAGGTGAGCTACCCACAGCACAACTTAGAATCACCTGGAAACTAGTCAACAATACTTAACTCAAGTGCCTGAGCATGAACAAAAATATAGACCTTCTGAAGATTTGAAGTAAATTAGTGTTTGAATGATCATTTTTGATGAGTTGAATTAACTATATAGCAATAAGACCAGCCCTTTCAAACTGAATTAAAGCCTTTACACCCCTATCATTCAACCACACAGGTGTTTTCACTAATTTTGCCTAATTAGACCTGTTCTCACGCTGCGTTCCATTTACCTCGGAAGTCGGAGCTGGGAATGACGTCACCTTCGAGTTGACCGCGCTCCAGTACATGAAGTTGGAAAACCAAGATGGATGCCTCCAGGAAAACCTTTGCCGTGCTTGCTCTCTCGGAATACAGTCAACTACAGAACAAATATGAGGTCTACCTCAAAAACATCATAGAAGAAGAAAGAAGGCGCAGAATATGTCCCACTTTAGCTGATCTCACCCTATTTACAAAAAGAACTTTTAACTCCCAATTTGTTTTTTTTTGTTTTTTTCCACCGGGTGGGGGAAGTGGGGTGCTCTAGCCAGGTTAGCCATTGTCAGCAATACCAGTTGATAACAACAAATTACGCAGTATTTTGCGCAAACACCGTAGCAACATGTCCACAGACAGAAGTTGGACAGTACTATGTGTACGACTGATTTAATGGGACACAAATAAGACACAAGTGCAATAAACAGTATATTACTCCAGCTTTCACTACTGTTGATGCGTGGAGCAGCCATCTTGGATTTTGAGGTCGGGGTTGGTGAGGTTCCTCCGACTTTCCGAGTCGGAAATCCAACTTCAGGGGGGCGTTTCAGTTGAAATTTAAAAATTCTGACTTTCCAGTACAAATGGAAAGCCCCATCAGTACTGTGCGGGAGTTTACAGACTGAGTGATTGCCCTCTCCCTAACTGTCCTGTTAGTTTTGTTGCATTAGTCATGGTAGGACAGGTTTCACCTTTATCATTCTTATCAGTATATAGACCTTTTTCACAAGAGTCATTTTGACATTGTCACAGTCATTGTCAAGTACAGACGTAAACAACAAAATGAATGACAGGCTATTGTGCCTGCTGGCTCACCGGGACACCTGAATAGAATACAGCCATCGTTAATGGTATTAGTAACACATGTGCTTTTCCTACTATGACAAGTGAAAATGTCTTCTGTGAAAATGGCCTGTTGAGTTAGGTGACATCACATAATCACCAGCATAGCTCCGCCCATCTTTGACCGAAGTAGCAGTCTCATTAGCCAATAAGTGAAAACACCTGTGTGCAGGACCTTTACATGTCTTTAACTTTGCTCTATTTATGTTCATACTGAATTGGGGCTATTTATAAGTTTAAAAGGACAAAGTATTTACAACTATGTGACATTAAAGTTGCTACATGCTGAATTTCTAATAGAAAAATGTTTGCTTTTGAGAGCCAAAAGTCTGAAGCCTCTTCTTCCCAACAAAAACCACAGTAGGTGACAGTAGGTTAACAAACCTTCAGTCAGACAGCAGGAACTAATCCATGATATCTGCTGGTGTAGTGTTTGTGTAGAATAAAAAACTGCACTTCAGAGCCCACAACTGCTCAGCACTATTGTAAACAAATTAAACCAAGGTAGAAACGGTGGCGGCCTCAGGTATTGTCAGAGGTGGACCATGTTTTCCATTAGCCCCGATGCTCCCCATCCCAAACAGGATATTTGCATGTGCAGTTGAAGGTTTTCTCCTTCACTTTACACTGATAACGATTTTTCAACAGCTTTTCACAGTGTGCCTTTGTTCAGAGACTGTATTGTACAAGATACCACTCCTTACTCCCTGGAAAAATAGTGCGTACATTCATATTAGTGCCAAAGTAATTTCTTTCTCTCTCAAATATAATGTGGTGGCACACAATGTGATATGCAGGTGGATGCCGATGTTGAATTGTACATGTAGTGCCTTTAAAAAGCCACTTCTGAACAGGCCCAGCCAATATGCCTGCCAGCATTCGCAGGTTATAAATATGTGAAATTGTCCTTGAAGAGTTGCTGCTCTTTTGTCTGTCTCTACAGGAAGTCAGTGTGGCCCAGGCTGGCTCCGAGCATCCCTTCAGCAGTCTGCTTTGCCATGCTGGGAGCCTGTCAGAGTGGCTCTCTGTCAAACTGCCCAGCCCTGCTGAGTCAAGCTAACCATGAACTATAGCCAGACCAGCCACACTGGCCCTATGTTCCCATTCCGGTTAGGTGCTAGAGAAGTGTTGCCTGTCTAGCCTGTTTGAGGACTCCACAGATAGTGTGTAGCCCAAACACACACAGCCAAAAGAGACCCAGGCCAACTCAGACTTTGCTTATTATCTGCTTGTTTAGTAGATGAACTCAATTAATGATGACTTCTTTATGTCATACAATGTGTCTGGTTTACTCAAAATTGAGGGTAAACTGACCTTCTCATATGCTGTTGTAGGCCTATTTAACATCCTGTGCTATCACCTGGTAACAGGCCTCCTACATAAAGATTTAACCTAATTAGGATATCTTAATTCTCTTGAAAGTAATGGGATGAATGACACATGTAAGGATATGAATAAACAATATATATGAACCTATGTTGTTTCCATCCACCTGGACCACCTGGGCTTTCTCTAGTATGGAAAAAAAAAAAATTACATGCCAAACGCCATTCAAAAATCTGTCAATTTAACGTGGTCTTGCTTGTCGACAGGTGTACAATGTCACGAGTTCCTGAAGTTTTGGCACCCTGGCAGAACTTATTTCAACATATTACCAACTTCGGCCGAACTGCTCCCTGGAAGCAAGACCAAATTAAACGTTTCTATTTTAATAAACTTTTAAGTTTCCTTGTAAATTTTATGCGTGCCGAATTGAGGAGTGCTTCCTTCTGTTTCGATAAAAAGGCTTGGCACAAAATGTTCAACCCCTGTCATTTTGCAGAAAACTGGGCAACATTAAAGGGCAGAAGTTTGAAGGGAGTTTTGCGTGTGACGCTGCCTCTTCCGAGTGCTTACCTTGCCTGACAGTTTTCAACCTGACGGGGCCTTTGCAGTTTTTTATCACTGTCTGTACGTCGTACAAGGGTAATCCCGAAATCGAGAGATTCTCCACCTCCAGCAGCAGTTCCCCATCACTTAATTTTCCACTTTTGTAAACCACGACACCCTCGTTAACTTGCCCGATGTAGGCGAACTCTCCGTTCTCCGCGCCGCCGCGCAGTGGCACATTCAAGTCACCAAGGGCATCTTTGGAGACGGAGCACTCGTTCACTTTGGAGGTCCAGTGGTTTTTCTTTAGCACGGGTTTGGACATTGTGAACAGCTGTGAGCCGACACCAACACAGGCGGGCTCTGCCACTGGGATGAGAAAGAGTCACAGCAGCAATGCCTCTCAGAAAGTAGACTTGTATCCGAGTGAAGCGCAGCAAACTTTCTTTCTCTTCCACAGAAACATGAGTGCCTTCCGCAGTATTGTCCCACCGCTCTCCCGGGGTGGGAAATCAAGCCATTCCGGTCAGCTCTGAAGTCACTTCTTACTAAGCAGATCTTTTTTTCATACTTTTCTTAACACCCCCTTTATCGATGTCATTTTACATCTGCCACGGTCCCATTCACGTCTCGTGTCCACTTATTAAATCCTCTCAGCTGTTCCTATAAACTCACTTTGAATGGTTCTTTTCTCCAGTTAACAGCGTCTGCACTCTTTTCTCTCAGTGTCCGGTGGTTGACGCCGTCCTCGGCTCGTTTAACCAGGTACGACGCTCTCGTGTACTTGGCTGAATCTCATTCCCACTCTGGGCTCTGCTGTGGCGCTGGGAATGTGTTGCTATTCGTGCTGCGTTCATGTGCTGTCCGAAAGTTCCAAATAGGTTCACACGAACGACCCAACAACAATGTGCGTATACTTAATGTTACAATAAGGAACTATTATTAGTATAACAGAAGTTAAATAGAAGTGGAAATCCCTGACGTTTTGGAATTTTGAGTAATATATTGTATGATGTGTGTGATCTAATTGTTTCTGATCAAATGTGTGTAGCCTACATTTTTTTATTTAAATGCATACATTTAAAATTAATTAAGTTTACGTATTTATTATTTTAATTAAAAAACATTCAATCTAATTTTAATTTTAGAAATCTGAGTCCAGTCTTTGCTGAGTTGTAAACTTGGCCCATTCGCCTACTATATACTTATTAGTCATGTTTTGAAGGATATACATGCAAAATGAATTACATCTTATAGGTTACTTAAAAATGACAACTTACATATCCTTTAACTAGC
The DNA here is from genome assembly GCA_002120245.1 of Maccullochella peelii. Taxonomy (NCBI): domain Eukaryota; kingdom Metazoa; phylum Chordata; class Actinopteri; order Centrarchiformes; family Percichthyidae; genus Maccullochella; species Maccullochella peelii. Next base: position 28,231 of record LKNJ01001906.1, read on the forward strand.
TTTTACTTTGCTAAAACAGCTCAGACAACAATAAATAATCAAGAAATCAATTCAAATGCATATTCTAATCACAAGCATAATTTCTTGCCGCCCTGTAGCCCACATGACATAGCAATATACTGATCTATTTTTTGTAGAGTAACTGCCAAAATAGTGCAATTTTTACATTAATATAGTGTTTAATTTACAGTACCAACATGCTATTGAGTTGGGACACTGTGACATTTTTATATTTGAATATCGGAAGTCGCAGCCTGTGAAGAGCGCATGAAGGCAGCAATATTGCAAGGAGCGCATGCGCGGTGCTCAGCGCAGAAAGGGTTATCTTGGCTGTACCTTTTACATATGAGCTTTTGGCCTCCTTAAATTAAAGACTGTTGTCATTTTGTGTTTATTTGAATTAGTTGAAACTATTAAATTGAAATATAGATCTTATTAAAATTAACTAATTAAATATGAAATGTATTGTGATGTCTTTGTCAGACATTGTCAGACATTGTCCTATTGCAAATATTTGCTTCTTTGTGGAGATTTTTGTCAAGGAACTGTCATTATTTGAGCTGATACTCAAAGGAAATGAGTTATTCATTCAACAGACTTGATATGATGAGTCTTACTGAAATGCAATCTTGATAATGACCTAGTCAGCCACGGGTTATACCTGTGATCCTGCCCTTTCAAGATTCCTGCATTTCAGGTTAGACAGGTGGAACACCATGTTTTCATGTGTGGGTGAAACCTCCCCTCTCTGCTCAGACACTCCTAAGTGTGCGTGTGCATGTTTGTGTGTGTTTGCGCCTGACACAGAAATGTCTACAGAATTTGTTGTATCCCTTATCATAATTATGTCATCATACTTATATTTTGTGAATCAAACAAGCTGCAGAAAGCTTTGGACTTTTGTTTCTTATTTTCCAGCGATACAATGTCAGATCTACATGGAGAAAGACTTGTTGGCAACATTATCAGTCTCATCAAAAACTACAATCATCATTACAATTACCACCCTTTCTTGCTTTCTTGGAGGGGGGGGGTTATTGGTGAGTCAAAAATAGAACAAGAGAAAGAAAAGAGAAAAGGCCATAATTGTGAAGCATGTTTATAATCCAAGAAATAACTAAAGCAAGACAATAAAGACAATGCTATAGATGGACAATCAGCTACAGTAGATAGACAGTGTGCTAAGACAGAAGGGATGAATACACTGCTTGATGGGATCAGATGGGCCAGGCCTCTCACCTAGGGAACAGCAGATGAGCTTTTCCCAACCTAAAAATAACAGTGAAAGTACTCTTGGTCTCATGGGAGTAAAAACCATTGGCCTGGATGGGACAGGAAATAATAAGTGCACTCTTCAGCTGAAACCTTACAACTTTCCCTTGTCTTCATCCTTCATCTGCTACTCATACATACATTTCATGTAGCATTTAATATGTGTTCTGTTCATTGCAGTTTCCTCCAAGGGAAATTCTCTTTGCAGGCAATTGATGAACAATAAACATTAAGTACTTAAAACACAACGCAAGACGCAGGCGTCATAAATAATGAACATCTTCATTCATCTACAGAGCACCATTAAACTAAACAGCACCAACACTGCATTTCTAACTATCCTACAAAAAATACATCAACCAGAGGTAAGCTATTAAATAGTACAAGAAACAAAAGAGCTCCTTACCCTACGGGAGTTATCCATCAGCGGGGTGAATCTTCTGATAAAAGGGAAAACAACCTAGTGAAGGGGAAGGGGATGATGGACATACCTGGCAAATGCACCTCATCGTCTGATAAGGCAGCAACAATCAGAAGTATTCGTTTTGTCATAGAGCAAAGTTACTTTTTTGTTGTTTTTAGCACTACTAGCCACATGGCTTTAGAGGTGGCAATGTTGGTCGGTTTGTGCACACTTTTGTCCGGACAGAAATACCTCGATAACTGTTGGATGGATTGCAATTACATTTTTGTACACATATTCAAGATCCTCAGAGCATGAATCTAACTGATGTTAGTGATCCCCTAACTTTTGCCTTTAGCGCCACCAGCAGGTCACAGTTTTCATATATTCAGAGAAATATCTCAACATCTATTCGATGACTTTGCACAAATGTTTGTACAAACATTCATGGTTCCCAGATGATGCATCCTACTGAATTTTAGTGATCCTCTGATGTTTCCTTTAGTGCCACCATGAGGTTGATATTTGTGGTTTTGACAAATGTCTCGACAACTATTGGATGGATGTCCATGAAATGTGGTACAGACAATCATGTCCCCCACAGGATAAATTATACTAACTTTGGTGATCTCCTGACTCTTCCTCTAGCACCATCATTAGGTCAGAATTTCTCTTTGTCCAATACATTGTTTTATCATCATATACCTAAAAAAATAATGACATTCCCATTAGCCTCAGCTGCACTTTGGGTTTAGTGCTAATTAGCAAATGTTAGCTAACATGCTAAACTAAGATGGTGAACATGGTAAACATTATACCTGCTAAACATCAACATGTCAGCATGGTCATTGTGAGAATCTTAGCATGCTCACAGTAGCCTAATAGAGATGCTAGCATGGCTGTAGGCTCTTAAGCCCAGTTCAGACCAAAGATTCGCAACAAGACGAGTTGAAACTTGCAACTACTTGCAATGCGCCAGTCTGCAACGTTCTGAAACCGGCCAGTTTACACCAAAGCGACTAGACGAGACAGCATATCGTTTCCGTAGCAACGACTCTTTGTACTTCCATTGTAACTTGTAATTTGTAGTGTCTTAAAATATGAATGAGGATAGTGATAGTGCATTACTTGCTACAGTTGCATTTCTAGTGTTGATGAAACGGCAAAAACATTAAAAAAAAGGAGCAGGTCAAGATGACCGACTGACTTCGCTACGAGCTGATTGGCTCGTGACATGCCTTACGTTCTAAAACCATCCACTAGCGACTCTTCAAGCTGAGTCGCAGGTGACGCCTCAGCCGGCTTGAGTCGAGCTGAGATGGGTCAGTTCACACCGCTGCAACTTTTCCCTGCGACGTTCTAAAACGGTTTCGTCTTGTCGCGAATCTTTGGTCTGAACTGGGCTAAAGTTTCTGAAAACTTGGATTGGGTAAATTCGTCTCTTGACCTGGGCTTACTGATAAAGACATTAGAAGTCCTGCCTTGATTTGACTCACGAGGCAAAGGCTAATTACCCATTTCCAGCCGTTGCCTCTGGTTTAATCTACAAACTTGGGCTTTATTTGCCAAGTAAGGGTTAATACCAGCATTCTGTCTGAATTCCATTGTTTGTGGTTTGAGGGCTGATAAGAAGTAAAGGGTAGAGGAAGTTCTACACTTGGAGACTGGGTTTGATGTGTATGTGTGTATATGCGCCAGTCACTTCCATCGTGACCTCCAGTGTGTGTGGGGGGGTCACCCAGCTCCTCTGCCAGCTTTCTGTCACACGGTGTCACCCAAATCAGATCGACAGAGGCAGACACACTGCCACAGGCCCAAAATTTCCTATTCCCTTTCCACCCATCCATCAGTCTGCATGTGTCAACGTTTTCTTGCTAGCGTTTGCTGCCTCTCTATATTTCACTGTCATGTTCTCTCTGTCTGTCTTTCACTCTCTTGCACGCATTAATACATGCAACTCTCTGCATGTACATTCAAACAGTAAATATGAACACAGACTCTGCTGCATGTTGTGTTTTATCCATATGAATCAAACCAAACTGCATGCAGTGCATGCTCCACAGTCACGGCATGGCCCACAGCATGTAGTGGATGTTGACAATACAAAATGCTGTCTTTTTACAACCAGGATTTATAGTTTATATAACATCTCCAGTGTCACATGTGTAATATTATATGGCACTACAGGAGCTACATATTAAACTCACCCCCTCATCCATCTGATTTCAAGTTGTGTAATGTGATGTAAGCATTATAGAATATCCACACCTGCAGTATTTTCATTAGTAGTTAACAGTGGCCAAGAGCCTGTTAAGACTGCAAACGTGTGAGGAGGAGCATTAACATTAACACATTAAAAGGAGCAAAAGGAGAAATATACAAAGTATTTACATGGAGTTATTAAGCAGAATTATTACTGTAGATAAAATAAGAGACTGATATATACAGTTACATAATATTTTGGCAGACTGGTTCCTATGAGATAAAATGTTAATGGAAGGTCTGCTTTTCACCAAGTCATTAATAAAATACAAGAACAAAGCTCATATGATAGGATTTAGCCTACAAGCTGATGAGGTTAACAATGTCGGACATGTTGTTTGAGATATTTTTTATATGAATAGAAATGGTGAATGAGCTGAAGGTGTCTTGGTGAAGAATTATCAAAGCTTTTTAGCCATCCTAGCTTTGCGGCTCTCGGGAGGTCTCGGTCTGCTGGTCCACCACTTTGGTCCACACTGAAAAATCTAAACAACTACTGAATGGATTGGCACAAAGTTTGGTAGAGAAATTCATGGATGGATTTTCCATCTATCACCATCATATCAAAAGCTCATTTTTATAAACTTGCTTTTTTGCATTAACTTTTAATTCTTCTCTCTTTTTTGAGTTTCTTCTGTTATGGGGGGTGGGGGGTATTACTTTGTATCAGAACTAATGGCATTGCCATCAGCTATACTTTGTGTTAAGTTTCTAATTAACAAATATTTGCATATATTTAACACATCACTTCCAAACCATATCAGAGTTGCAAATTTATTTGACAACAAATAAAGTAGAAAGAAAACAAGGTGGTGGGAGAGAGATTGACAGGGAAAAAGAAAAAAGAAAGAATCAGAGGAAATTATGCTTTAAATTAACCGTGGCTGCCGCAGATAGTAACAGAGAAGACTGTATAATGTGATGTGGCCTGACACATGACCTTTTAACACATCCATCCTGGAAGGAACCTCTCCCCTTATCCTACAATTCATACCTCAAAGCTTCCTTCTGTTTGGAAACCTCCACAGTTTTCCCTCTGACATTTCACATCTCAATCTTTAATGTCTTTGCTATCTTTGCAGACTTTTTGTATATCAAATGACTTGCAGTGGACTTTGTATGAATATTTAACTCAACTCCATATTTCTTTTTAATTTTTAGAAGCTCTAATGGATCAATGTAGCTGCAAAAAACAGAAGTCTGTAAAGTTTTTTAGGGCACGTCTATCGCAGCTCAGGCTTTGATGAATGAGATCAGACTGTTGCGATCCGTCATTGCACCAACCTCTACATCAGGAAACACAAAATGTATTTTGATGGGTGAAGACCTAACAGTGCTGTGTATATACTGTATGTATGTGTGAATCCTATATGCAACCTGCAGGCCACACCTGACCTCATATTATCTGTGGCGTGACATCGCATTAATGCACCATTTTGTACATCTGAAAGGCAGCATGTGCATCATTCATAACTCATTAAAACCATATGCATATCTGAAGCCTATTGGTGCATCATAGCATAACTCCCTGAGTGGCCCCTGCATTGTATAACAAACGAGTTGTGCTTGCTGACCCATGACTTTATCTCTGCTCATCGCTTAACACAGGCTCTGCAAAAGAGGAGGGTCATTTTTTTGCTTTGGATGTCATTTTAATCTACTTTACCTCTGTGTCCTGATAATGCCTCATTCATCATAATATCCACAAAGCGTAAGAGTGAATGAGAAAGAGAGAGGCAGAGAGAGAGAGAGAGGGAGGGAGAGAGAGAGAGAGAGAGAGAGAGAGAGAGAGAGAGAGAGAGAGAGAGAGAGAGGGAAAAAGAGTGAAATCCTTCTTTTAACTAAAGCATTGCTGCAAAGCTCAGTGTTGCCCTGGAAGATTAAGGATAAATGGCTGTGCGCAAAACATAACAGGAGCTAATGAGGTACTTCGTATGGGTAGGACTCTACTGTAAGCTCTACTGTACAAAAATGTCCTCTAAATAGAGTTTTGCTCAGTTTTTAAATCTGAATCAGGAGTGAGCAACAGAGGCTTTGGCTGTTTAACTAAGGGCCAAGACAGGAATGGGACACTGAGTGAATTATACACATTATTCAGCATATTTAACTGTCTAAATTCACGTCAGCACATTCTTAAAGCTGGCTGTGATCCCAAGCAATAAAACATTAGCTGGATCTGGATGCTGCAAATGTTTGGCTCCAACCCTAACTTTGATATAGCACAGAACAGCCTGCCTGCCACATCCTGCTCTTCTCCTTTGGCTTTGCCCATCAGTTTAAAAGACATTATATCTTTATAGATTTCCAAAGATACAAAGGGGCATGCCATCTTTACACTGACTTGTAAACAGGGACATTTAAATGTATGCCCATTTGGGATCCATCTTGAATGTGTCCTATCCTTATATCCCATATACAATAGGAAAGTATGTTTGCTCGGTTGCTATAACAAACACACCTCTGCTTAATCACTCAGGTCTACACACTTGAGAAACATCAACAAATGAGCATCTTGAGCAACAACTTCTCAATACAAGAAACCTCACTCACTGTCACCCTGCAACACTGCTGCCGGCTTTGATGATGCCTTCAGACTTGTGACATATGGGTCAGCGTGTCAGGAGCGCTCCAAATTGCCCTCCAAAGCTCCTGCTGTCAGCGGGAACCCAGAGAGGATCATCTCCTTTTTTGGACTGGCAGCTGAGCAGAGTTAAGTATCGTTTTTCAATCTGCATTTTCAGAGCCTTAGGGAGGGGATTGACTGTATTCAGATGAAGACTGGTAGACATTTGTCCATTCACATAACAACTGAGAAGTTTTGCTTGTTGCCCCTTGTATCTACACAGAAGCATGCAGATACGTAATAATCCTCAACAAGCCACATACAGTTTGTTTTCACTCTCTGCTTCTGCTAAAATGTCATTATACATGGACATCAAATGTTGATGAACACTGATGTTGCATGCAGTTGCATTTAAACATAATAGCATGGAATTCTCTACATTGCATATACAATTAGTCTATCAACTATCAATCTTGTGAAAGATTGCCTCAACTGTGATCTTCACAACATAGGTGGCTCCAGATGCAGAATCTGGAGCTTCCTAAAAGATCAAAACGCCACTTTTCAGCAAGCACTGTGTCATAGCTGATAGGTGCTGGAAATGGAGGACAGAAATATACATACCAGTATTTAAGGCGGATGTAATGTCAACAATAATTACTATGTGAAATGTGAAAGGGGTAGCGGTGAACCTACAGAAAATTATCACCTGACTCAGCGGCCCTCCTTTAGCAACTTTCAGCTCATTGTTTTCGTTGACCCGCAACTTTACTGTTTTGGTTCACTCTCCCTGCTCTAATAGCGTCGTTTTCGGCACAGCAGATAGCTGTTTTCAGCAAAATGATCTAAAAACCCACTGCACACTACCTGCTCAGCATCAAACAGCAGACAGACAAAGTTAGCGACTACCTAGTAACCATAGTGTAGCATTTAGCAGCTAAAAAGCCTGATATTTCCCTCAGGAGTTGGTGGGGACCAGAAACAAAGCTAAAAGGAGTGTGACTATTGGACTTACATTTGATAGGTGGCCAAAAACACAATTCCAAATCAATGCTAATGTTGCTCCATGTCTGTTGGATGTGTAAATAGGCAACTGTTTTCTAAGACGTTCGCCATATTTGCCTAAAAGATGGTAACATGTTGGTGCTGTGTTCAAAATTTGTTCATGCTGTGCCCAAGTGACCAAAAAATTACAGGTTTAAAGCAAAATACAAATATCATTCAGACTTTGAAAACCAATTTCCAATCCTGTCTACATGTGCCAAGACATAATAATTGACTCTTCACTCTGTATCAAGACCTATAATACAATTTAAAACCTTTCATGTCACAGTTTCACCTTAAATTGCTACATTATGACTAAGTGTGAGCCACTACCTTATTGTGCTCTCACACACGTCATACAGTCCCTTCACTTCCAATAAGTGCTACACTACAGTTTATCTCCTGTTTTAAATTTGAACATCTTAATCAAGAGGATCCTGGAAAGGAAGAAAAAACATAAAAGGAAAGAGCAAAGAGAGAGAGAGAGAGGGAGAGATGATGATGATGATACATAATGATTAACTGGGTATGACTGGGTTAGGTCACGTGTGCCATGTTACAGCCTAACTGAATAATTCAAAGCAACACAATACAACGTCTGCACTGAGCAGGGTTTTTCTTAGTGCCCTGCTACAGACTCCCACGCCAGCTCCACAACCAACACCGCTTGGAATAAAACAGAAGCAAGTCAAGTGGACATTTTAGGGTTAGAGCCCAGCTGTACAAGCTGATGATGTACTCTACTTGACATTTTCCATGTTCTTCTGTTTTAATGGGAAGTTTGTGACGAACAACCTTAAACGTACCATAGACTGTACTACTGTCATTTAAAAGAGATGATCAACCCTCGCTGCTTCTTCTTTGGCATTGTCTGCATCCTCTAAGGGTATGTTCAGCACAATAAAAGGCACCACAAGAGGCATGAATAAATAAAAAGACTAAATGATGGGACTGTGAATGGTACAGTGTGTTATATTAACAGATGGATGGTTCATGTTAGGACCATATGAGCCGCCCAGCTCACCCTCACATCTTATTTGTGCATTAAAAATATAGACATTTTGAACATTTGAATCTTAATTTTTTTCTAAAAGTACCCATTTACTAAAAACATTTTAAATGATTTGTTTTTATTCTGAAGGCCAGAGGCGCATGCATGGTGGAACACATCACTGTTTAGTGTAGTTACTTCCCCAGTGTCAACCTTTGAGTAGAGACAAAGTAGCTCCTTAACAGTCCAGCCAGTCCGGATTTTGCTCCCTAGTCATTTCTATGAGGAATGGGGCAAGACGTACTGTACGCTGAAAGTCGCAGATTGACTTTCACATAGTGCAGAGTTCAATCAGACTTACAGAGGGGGTGGGACTGACCTCTCATTCAAGAAATATTGTAGCAGAAGAGAAGGAGAGATGCTGCTTGGCTGCAGTGAGTGAGACAGATTAATGACAGTAAAGTTTTGATAAGAAGCTGTATAGTTTACACCCACACATATCATTCAGTGGTTCACTTAGCTTTTTCGATATCAGATAGCTATCTGATTCACCCGAGACACATGAAGTGATTAAGTTTAAATGGGTTCTCTGTATGTGTGTGCTATTTTTGGCTTAGATTATTTTGTGTTCAGATAGGACACTGTGACTCATAGCAAGAAGCTAATGGAGAAAATACATTTTCAGAGCCTTTAACATCACCTACAAGTCCTGTTTTCACCTTGCAGCAGTGATGTAGAAATGTATTCAATGTGTCTTCGGTAATCTCTGACATCACTGTTTGGCTGTATTCAGACCAAATCAGGTGCTGCAGCGAAAACGCCAGTCCTCCCATTCATTTGAAGGTGGGTATTACGTTTAGGCTGTGGCTGTACCGGCCCTGCGCGAAAAGTTAAAATAGAATCAACTTTTGGAGAAACGCAAGTGGCCAATCTTCCTGGTAATCAGACTGGAAGGCGCCCAGGTGAAAAAGAATTTTGTTTACCATGTAGCATTGTAGCATTCCGCTGTTTACTGTTGTTAGTCGTTAAAGATGTCGAACGCCGTGCAGTCGCTTGCCGTTGTATCGCTCTTCAAGTTGGGATTGCTACAATCAGCATGGCCATGTAGTGACCACGCCTATCGCACAACCCTGCGCTAATCGCCGCAATGCCTGATTTGGTCTGAATGCAGCCTTAGCTGTGGTTACAGGTTCAGCAGAGGCACACTTTCGACCACACCCATCATCGCCTTTGGGTGTGGTCAACAGCCAGGTAACGAAGAAACAAGAGCAACAATGCTTTGCAGCTTGATGTTGCTACTCTGTTGCCACTACCTGAAAGATGTAGCTGCAATTGTTGAACATGCCACTGAGAATTAAGAGTGCTATGCTCTTTTGACAGAACATGCATTTACAGTTTCCACATTTCACATGGGCTGTGTGCCAGCACTGACAGACTGTGGGATAAAATCCCAGTGTCAGTGACTTTAAAGCACCTCTCCAGCAGCCTGTTCTCAGTGTCAGCCTTGAAATACCTGTCACGCTGTCACACAGAAGAAAACAAGGCGGCTATTGTGTCCAGGTGCTCCTTTGTTTGCTTGACCTAGCTGGGTTGCTTGGCATGACGAAAGACCAAAGCACACAATGGGGGGAGAGGGGCGGGAGTGTACTAGCGGTCTTGACAAATTCCTCACCACATCAGGCATGACTCCATTCCTCACCGCTGCTCTGTTGGATTCGGTGGGAACTTGCCTCAGAGTCCCGTGATTACAATGATTGACATCTTAGAATGTGTTTTGAACACTGGAGACTGTCCTTTTGTAGATATGAAGTAAGGTAACTGCTCTGCTGATTTTACATTTCACTCTACATTATTTGTGCTGCAGTTTGGTATCAGTTTTCTTGCTGATATCCTGCTTATGACTTTTTAAAAAAAAAAAAATCTATAAATTATACACTGTTACTTCTGTCCTGTATCTGTTCCTATTTCACCCAGCTAGTGGACCATTTTCAAACACACATGGCTTTTTGCGGTGTCCCTGCAGACTTAACAGGGAAACCAGTGGAATCTGGATGGGATCCAAAGCACACAAATACAGAATACCCCTATATTTTCGTCATACATACATGCCGCTCATGGTAATTTCCTGTGGCTGGACCAGGAGGCCTTATATCAGAACGTTCCAGGTGGTCTTTGCTTCAAACTCTTTACATCGATATGACTCTTGTCGTTTTCTCAAGCAGTGGGAAAAACATTTGGGTTTCAACTATGACAGCACATACAGTAGGCCCCTTTTATTTTTCCACAGAATTGAAGTAGACTGATTGACTGGAGGGACAGGGTCACAAATGAAAACATTTGTTTTGGGTTTTGAGGATTCCTAAATTGGCATGATTTCAGCCAGGGCTCAAAGCAGGTTTGCCCGAGTACAAATTAAACTATAGTGCAGGAAGCATATGGGCCCTTCTGTGGGAGTGCAGGTGGTTCCCCTCTCACTAACTCCGGCACAATAGACCCGCTCCATCAAACAGCCAACAAAGAGCTTTGTTCCGCAGCAGTGGAAACTGATATAGTACAGCTACATCTGTTCTGTGCACTATAAAAGCAACAAGGTTCATGATTTATCAAGCTTGCTCTATGTCGGAGGGGTTGATCACAATCTGATGGACACTGATACCTTGTGTGTGACTGTATGCATAAAATCCATTTTGACAGTTATATGCGTATAACGTGACAGTGATTATACAGAACTGGTAAATCGTCACCATGTGACTTGCTGAATATGAAAATGCAGAGATTAAAAGTATGTGGCTTGTAGGCGCTCATGCACTTTTATGCCAACATTTATTTTGCCGCTAACACAATGAAATGAATGCTCATCTCTTCTATTAGATTTGTTAATGAAAACACAAATGCCCAAGTGGTATAGTCACATACTGTGCCCCATACAAGCCAACACACACATATAAAAAGATACACAAATACACACTCATCTTCAAAAATTCTGGCCCTTTACTATCCAACAGGGAGACAGGCAATAGCAACACAGAAACTGGCTAGCAGCTACACCAACAGATTTGCAAACATAAATACACATAGTAAATAATTGATGAGACTGAAAGACAAATAGTCTTTCTGAGTGCATAAACAGAGGCGGGCAGATGAACAAATGCATCAACAGATCGACATGACCCTAGCTCCGCTCACAGCCAGCTGACCGGCCTGCAGCAACGTGTGGCACTCTAACTATCCCAAATCTGCGGCATAGCACAGAGCCCTGCTTTGTGCCTGAACCCAACTGATTAGAGGGAGGTGGAGTCAACATGAAAAAAAGTTGTTGTCATGGGTTCACTGTCTGGGGCAACGTGTTTGTTGTTGTTGTTGATGATGATTTCGAAGCTATGTACTGCTGCCTTTAAACAAGATACAGGAAGTGGCTGGGATATGTGTGACGTGGCGGTGTTTTGATCTAGTCACAACAAAATGCTCGGATATTTTTAGCAATCAGTATCATGTTTGAGTGATCCGAAACAATAACCGAACAGTACGCCATTGACATGCACAAGAGCCTTGTAAGATATCCTGCTGTAATGTTGTGAAGCACTGAGGTTTTTGTTGAAACTGTACTATTTTTGAGGCCCAGTGTGGCGTTGCTAATTAAAGTTGCACACATAATTAGTGAAAGTGGTGAGGGATTCAAGGTATACATGTAAAGGTCTGTTCTGCAGACAAATCAGTGATTGGTCACCTGAAATAGTTAAAAAAAATAACTGTGGCTACATCAGGTAAATCATTATTTATCATTACCTGTGTGCAGAAACTTTGTTGTGTTTTAGAAGGTCAGTCTCAGATAGTTAACATTGTACTAGTATAGTTAGCCTGAAGCACTACTAGCAACTGTTGGCATGGAGCACCAAAACATACAGACTACTGGTGTCTGTCATGTCACTTAATGGTGAAACATGATGTAATGCTTTAATTTGTTTTTCTTAAAGTGGTATTAACAGATTTTTTTGGCTACTTGCTGGAAGCAGAACAAGCTATAAACACAACCATGACATATTAAAAAGTTAAAAAGTTTGTATAGTGAGCTTTTTAGCAAACAGTGGCCTATCCAGCAGACATAGCGCAGCACTAGCACTAATCTGGAGTCATGTTTCTGGCCACCTGGTGAATAAATCCAGTATTCACTCTCAGTTTTGCTGTTTTCTGGTCTCCACCAACTTAAATACTGAAATATCAGGATACTAGCTAGTCACTAACTTAGCGTACAGTGGGGTTTTTAGAGCTTTTGAGCTGAAACATGGTTCAAGAGAACGGTGAGTGAACCAAAATTGTAAAGTTGTGCACTGTAAAACCAAAACAATAAGTTGAAGGAAGCAATACTCTGTAGAGCTGAGGCGAACAGCAGTCGGGTGATAATTTTTTGTGGGTTTGGCACTACGTGTGACTATTTGACCCATTAATAATATAAAAATCGATGAATACAGCTTTATTTTTATACAGTTCATTTTGTATTTACAGTTTGTTCGTCAACTTTAGCTCCTTTATACAGATTTAAATCAGTACATGTTTGTCTTTATTTTTTGCTAATATATCTAGGGAGAGGTAATGTTCTCATTTGGGCAATCCACAATAGTAAAACTGCTTCTTCTGCTATCCCCTTGTTGAATGAAGCCTTGGCAGCAGTCCAGGAGATGTAGGGGGAGATTGAGTGAATTGTCCCACTGAGGGAGCGACTGTGGGCTGGTAGGGCGAGGGCCACAGGACCCAGGAGTGCTGGGTTGTTACTATGCTTCCAGTTATGTATGTCATAGCTGTATAAGGTTTCACACAGAGAGGCAGGGAACTAGCCTGGGAGAACATTCAACAGCAGGCAAGTGAGCAGTCAGGAAGTGAACAATAATTCAAAACAGAGCTCCAACAAAAGAGGGCCTTCAAATGTGTTGACTTTAAACCATATCATTTATCCTTGCATTCATGGTGGAAAATATATAGGCACATAAAAATATAAAAAAAGGTCATGTGTGAGGTTTGAGATGGAAACTATGGGGAAATATGACACTTTGGAATATACTGAGCATAAAGCTATGAAACTTAGAAGTGGATTATGCTGTAGGTGTGGTTGGAGAAGTTTTGACTGACATTTTAGTACTTTTGTTACTGCCGGTATCCATTGTGACTGACAAGAATAAAAGCTGACCGCAGATGCTGTGTTCCAGAAACTACAAACGTTTTAAAGCCTCTTTTCGAGCACAGGGTGAGAACACTCAAAAGATTGGTTATGAGTATCACTTTAGGCTGACTACCAAAATATCAAAAGCTGTGCTATGATAGTCATTACAGAAGTTCGCCTGTTATGTAAATGGGGTGGTGTCTTTACTAAAGAATCATTACCTCCAACATAACCCTATCCCTCTCATTCTCATGCTGATGGATGGGGAGCGTTTTAGGATGCATGGAGTCTCTGCTGCTGCATTGTTACATTGAAAAATGATCAGTAACTTTAATAACACCCCCACTGAGCAGCCGGTATTGTTATTGTGATATTGGAAGAAATAATTTGTCCCAAGCACAGTTAAATTATTAAATACATAGTCAGTCGTACAGGGCCACTCCCTTACCCCACCCCTCGCCGAATTTGTATATTTGTCTTGTATCTATGGAATTTGCACTTTTTGTAAGATTTATGATTGAACTCCAAGCTCTCTCACTGTTTTTATTGTTTTTTTACTATTGTCTTATTTGTAACCCATGTTGGTTGTGGTGAAAACAAAGACAGTTTTCCACATTGTGGACAATAAAGTTTCTGACCTAATTGTGGACACCCATATTAGAATATGTTAAAGAGGGTGAAAATTGTAATCTTCTACTTTTCGAACGGCATAGTTAAACAACACCACAAAGGGCTGCAAAGCCATTAATGCCCCCTTTGACACAGCTGTGTGTGAATATTTTATGTTTTGCTATTTTCGAAAGCGTTAAAGTTTATAGGGCTCTGAAATGCATTACAGCCAGAGACATGCACATGCATACTTGTGCCAGAGCACACGCGCGCCCGTAAATGCAACACTTTGCACACTAACCACACACACCCGCACGCGCGCGCACACACACACACACACACACACAATCGTCTCGTTATGCTTTTTGTATAACTCTGGAAACAAAGTGATCCAATTCAGTGAGCAGCCAGTAAAGCGTGAGCAGCTCAGTGGGTTGGGAGAGCTCGGTTGTTCTCAGTGCTGAGCGGGATCGTCTGCTCTGTCACTGTGCTGTGCTGCGTTTACTGTCCTCAGCAGGAAGCTGCCCCGCTCAGAACTTGACTCTCTGCCATGGGCTCTGAAGCTGCAGGCCTTCATTGGCTTTTCACTGTGATCCAATGTGGCACCGCTGCTGCACTGACTCCGGCATGTACAGTGTGTGTGCGTGTGTGCGTGTGTGTGTGTGTGTGTGTGTGTCTGCTTGTAGATTCATATAAAAGGAGAGGATGGTCTGTCATTTCTCACGTATGCAGGGAGAGAATGGCTTTGGGTCATGGGTCGTGTGTGTACTTTGTGTGTGTGTGATTGAATATAAATATGCAGAGACAGGACGTGTGTGTCTGTGTGAGTGTAGTGTGCTGCAACGTGTGTGAGTTGTTTAGGTCGAGGTTCATCACCATGACCATGTGAGAGACTGCATTATCACTGTGAAGTTGTCATGAATGTGTCTTTTCTTGGAGGAACGGCACCCTCATTATCAGTTTTGGGATCCTTCGGGAAGAAAATGTAGACTGGAGGCAAGTCTGCCCCAATGGCACACTAACCCAGAAGACAGTATAGACCCATATACTTTTAAAAGGCAAATCAAGCTTTGATGCCATCACTCTACGGAGTTTCAGTACATTCAAATAATGATTTCTTGTTTTCCCCAAAACTGCTTTTGGCTCCCGGTGAAGGGGTGCAAATTCAATGTATTCATGTGTTGGTTTTAGCATCAAGGCGTGAGAGAGTGATAGTAATAGTGGGAGCATACTAGGGGCAAGACTCCAGTTAGGAAAAAGTGAATTCCTTAATAAATGCACAACATATATTGTGGCTGCATTGAAAACTCTACAGGCATCCTTCAGGGAGGAATCGGCATCTTTTTGTCAGTGGTTTTCTCCTTATATGATTGTTGTTATTTCGTCTGTGCAAAATAATGAGGCCAGCAAAAGCTATTGCTCTTTAACCCAGAGGGAAGATTTTATGCTGTTAAAGTAAATTTATAGCTGTGCTGAAGATACTTTGACATGACCTGAGGTCATCTATGTTTGTCCTGTTATCATGAGGAGTAAGAAAAATTCTTTACCTGATAATAATGCATACATAGCTAGAATATAATTTACTATTCACTACTATCACTTATTTACTATCACTATTGTACATGGTATGCAAGATATGAAGTGATGATGGAAACTTTGCATGTGTTCCCCTAGAGAGGACTTCTGCATGCTGATGCATAAATGTGCAAATGTATAAAATATTCACTTTCTTTTAAGCTGCACTCATCAATATGTTTATATTAACAATGGATCAGTTGACTACATGTAATGTGAAAAGAGATGAACGCACAGAGAATTGTCAACTTTAGAACTATAAAGCTCTACAGAGCACTTTAGCGTCTTTCAGCAAATTGTTTTGGTTTTACAGTCCACAGCTTTACTGTTTGGTTCAGTATGACCACTCTCAACAATCTGCCGCAGCAGGCAACTGTTTTTAGCAAAAAAGCTCTGAAAAACTCTCTGTGCGCTATCCGCCCAGCACCAAATGACAGTTGGTGAACATACCGGAATGCTGCAAACAAATGCTAATGTTAGCTCCATGTCTGGTGGATGTCTAAATAGGCAATTGTTTCTTCATATTGTGATTACATGGCAGTGTTGTGTTTACAACTTGTTGCTCTGCCCCCAAGTGGCCAAAAAAAGTAATTGCAGCATTAAAGTACCATAAGGCATTGATGGTAATTGTTGATGATGCAGATATTAATATCAGTCATGTGTTAGGGAAAGACAAGTAAGTTATCGTATAATTAAATAATATTCTATTAATAACCTTTTATTAATATCTCAAGGTGATTATGAAGCAACATTAGGCAAATCCAGTGCTTGTGTCAGCACTTTGACTGTGAAATATGACTGAGCAAAGCTTTCAGTGCTGGTCATGTGATCCCCTCATTTGTATTTTCATGATTTATCTCTTCTTATACACGAAAAGCTTATCTTATGACTCTTAATAGGTCATCCATCTTTTTAGTTTCCTTACCTTGGTATGCTTGGAAAATGATATCCGTAACTCAAAAGGCTCCAGCACCACCTGAACTTTAAAACTTGTTGGATATAGAGAATAAGGTTCATTTCAAGCCGAACGAGTATAAGCCTTTAACAGCCTTACCGTGAGGCTGCTGCTGCCTCCAGACAAAACAGCAATCTCACTGATGCCTTTGCACTCGGTCCCCCACCACTGCAGCTTACACATATCGATCTCCATAAACATGCTCATAAACTACCTTTAACACCTCTCGGCCCTGAGGATTACATAGTACCACTGGGGCCGGACTGGAGATTATGTGGTTTATCCAATAACCTCTTGGCAGCATCCTTCTCATCTCTCTCTGTTTTTCTCTCTCTCTCTCTAGATGAGTGGTCAGTACTCACATTCCCATAGTGCATCTTCTCTGGTTTACTACCTCTGTTTCTCCATGTTTTAGCCCCATCCTCCTACCATCAGCATTAAAGTAGCTGCTCAACAGATGGGCAAATAAATGTTCTTTGTCGCCATTACTGATATTAATCCATTTGACACACACACACACACACACACACAGACCAACACGCAATCTCAGGCACTCCTCCCTTGAGTGAACAAGGTAGGGCGGAGGCAGCGAAAGACAAACAGCAGGCATGTAATGGACGTGTGTGTAAAGGATAGCGTGTATGAGCAGTATGTCATTTCCATCATGCACTACTGGGTTAAAGGATAGTGTGTGTGTGTTTGTGTGCATTTGCATGCTTGATGGCCACTGTGAGTAGTCATTGTATGTCCTTCTGCGAATATGTGCACCTACCTTTATGTGTTTGCATGTGTCTTGTGTCTATGTGTATGGTTCCAATTAAAAAAGAAAAAACCCCCACCACTAACCAAAAAGGCTTTGCATCCAGATGTGGTTGGTAACAAGTAAACAGAATGTGTTCTGTGCATTCTGTTATTCATTAAACGGAATTATTTCATATACACTGGACAGTATAGGTATATGTGTAAGGGACATGACTGGGAAGAGAATAAGCAATTGATATTCCCAAGAGTAAGTGGAAACTCTAGAGTAGCAGGGTAAATGAGATCCCCGAGGACTGAGTTTACTGTGAGACTGGTCATCTTTGTGGATGCGCACAGTGCAGAGCAATTCCTCTGTGGAGTGGAAACAATTTTAATACAAGGGGTCATACAGTGTATCACATATATGGAAAATGGGAGTGGATGCTGGGCCCTTTACTTTTCATGGAAACCGGTGCACTGTGTTTTCATTTATACCTAAGCAGTCGGTTGAACCAGCTGTTTGCAAGTTCAAACGTACCCTAGTTATAACGTACATGTTATGTGGAGATTATGCATCACTAAACGTGTTCCACCACACAGACTTGCGTAGACATTTGTTTTAAGTAAATATTTAAATCCAGCAACTGCCAGGTGTAACTGTTGTGTAGCTAACTGGCCCCAACTCACAAAGCTAACGTTAGCTTGCTAATATAGCCTATTACCCGTTTAGACTGAAAAGTAAAAGAAGAAATGGGATATGGTCGACACATCCGCCATGACACATGATTAAATTGCTGTTTAATATGGAGGGAAACTGGGAAGATTTTAAATCTCATTTCATTAAAACCACACAATATACCTCAGATGACAGGCTGAATCACCAAATACAGTCAGTTAGATTAGCCTAACGCTAATCCAATATTTCTTACTCATTCTAAACTCTATGAATACTACTAACTCTGAAACTCTGAGACAAAGGCATGCTTACATTTACAAAATATTGGCTGTTTATCATATTGTTTGACTCCCAAAAACAATTTTGGAAGTTATGTTACAGTTTGTAATGCTAAAGAGGCTTCCTCTTTACATAGTCACTTTTAATTGGACGGCGCTATAGATGTTTCCTCACAACCAATATACATTACAAAAGTTTTTACTTGTTAAGACATGTCTTATGTTTTAATGGCGCAACATATTTTGTTTGAAACCAACTAGTAGTTACTAAAATCCTAAGGAGGAATTTATTTATGACTGTTGTGTGTAAAGTGACCCATTCATAGTTGTTAAGTCAGTGCAAGAATGAGATGCTGCAGAAAAACAAACCTTGTGATTGAAGTACAAAATTAAAGTGCTGCCATCTGCTGCCACACAGTGCACAGTGTGAGAGAGTAATCATATGCTAAAATCACGAAGAAATCAACTCTCTGGCTGAATAACTGTCCAATCCAATGGCTATTATGTTGCCTTATTTTGAAGACAAGTTATCCCAAACCCCAACAGCGCTCTCTCAAGTGGAAATACATTAGTGGATCTGTCTGGGACACTGCAGCTTGACAGACTGGTGAAAGAGGGCCAAATTCTCCTCTTTGTCCACAGCTTTTTGAAGGGATTACAATGTGAACCAGTCAAGGGAGGATCACTGCATATATTTACTATAGAAGTTGTTTAATAAGATTAGCTTTATTGTATCCTATCGGTTTCAGACGTAAAAGCCTTACTGGCTTATTCTTTGTACAATCTGATTATCCACTGATGCAATCTTAACAAGCCAAAGCCCTTGAGTGAACCATACGGCAAGAGCGCATGAGAAAGTTTTTGCTAACTTTTGAATATTCAAATGAGTTCTTAGAGCATGCAAAAATGGATGACCTGCGCAATGAGGTGCCTTCCTCCACAAGACAGATGACAACAGTTTCAAAAAGCTACCACAACGCTCTTCTTTGGATCAGGTTTCGAAAAGTTTTTAGCCATGCTAGCGGCCTGTGTAGGGATGGCAATGTCAGCCCAATACTTTGATGACTACCTGCAAAACTAATGCAGCCTCAGCTGTACTCATACTGATTAGGAAATGTTAGCATGCTAACACGCTAAACTGAGATGGTGAACATGGTTAACATTACACCATTACCTACTAAATATCAGCATGTTAGCATTATCACTGTGAGCACATTGCCATGCTGATGTTAGCATTTAGCTAAGTACAGCCTCACAGAGCTGCTAGCATATGGCTGTAGATTGTTAAATAATGCAAAGCAAAGTAATATTATGGATTGAAGTAAGACGCTATCTACTGCTAATGTCAGTGTTATACCTTTACTTTAGTATAACGTCATATATGTTCCTCTTTCCCTCCTCTTTGTGTTAATTGTCTAGCAATACAAGTATAAATGTTCCCCTTTTGTCACTTGGTGGCTACAAAGAGCTGCATTGCTTTGTCCTGTTAACTGTTAAATGCGAAACAAAGTTCATGGATTGGAGACATGAAATACAGCTTAAATATATGAGGTACTTTCCACTGAGCAGAAAGCCTCGGAGCAAAGTGGATCAGAGATCAGAGTGATTAATCTCTTCATACACTAGAAAATCTCACTGAACTTATTGCTTTATATGCAGAAGAAAATGTGTGACTATAGCTCGAGGCAGTCCCTCCAACGCATACTGTAAATAAAGCCTGAGAAAGTTATTAGTAGGGAAGAACACCTTTTTTGGCACAACATTTATGTGACAGCAACATGAAAGCATCATGCCTTTCAGACTTCATTTCAGCATGCGAGCACTCAAACTGACTCTCAAGCTCAGGAGCGGGATGATGACGACTCTGTCACACCATTAAAAAGATCAGCTTTTTGCATATCCATTCATCTCTCCCTCTGTGTCTCTCTTTTACTGTGTCTCTGGGCAGGTAAAAAAAATAATCCTCCTATCCAGCCTATTAGTCACAGAGGATTAGACCCCTGGCACAGACGAGCAGAGATGGGAGGTGAGCAGAGAAAGAGAGACAGATTAAATGACTATGGTATTATGAGGTAATGTTCAGGGGCCTCAAGAAAAAGGGTTGTCCATCAAACTACTGTGTATAGATACAAAGCTACATTTTGATGAATCAAAATATTTCCAACATGAAGTTTTTGCTTCACGCGTACACTGTATGTGCAGGCAAATGATTCTGCCTTGATTGCATACTGTGCAGGTTTCTTTCATTTATGCGTGGCCACACTTCCACGTTGTGTTTGGAAACAAATCCATCCCTGTCTTGTACAGACTCCCTGATGAATTGCAGACTCGGGACAACTTTATTATCAGTGTGGATAGAGATCTCTCTAACCTCCGACCCTTTGAGATGCTCATTTGAAAGTCAAGACTCATTTATCAGCTTTTGATCTAATTAAACAACCCTGACCTTGGGATGAAAGCAGGGACCAGCCATTATCTGACTCCATTAGCCACAGGCAAGGCATAAAAAATCGCCCCCCATCCTTCACAACTTTAAGCCAACTTTCTCATTCTTTCTGCTCCTACTGTAGCTGTTTGATCTAGTTTTCATCTCACCTTTTATTGCTTTGCTGCTGGCCCTCTTACCCACCGTTTCTTCTTTGAATTCTCACTTTTCTCTCCTGAAACCTTTCACATCATCATTGTTGACTTGTTCAGGCTTCTTAATTCCTGCCTCCACAGGTCAACTTTAAGATTATAACATTATCTACTTTCCTTACGTCAACCTTTGATTCTGGGAAAGGGCTCTAAATCCTCAGCTTTGATCATTAACTCCCTCTAACTTTTCCTAGCCCTTGTGTGTGTTCACGTCGGGGATTGGCTCTTCTCCTCAACCAGAAAACTAGATCTTCCCTCTTCCCGCTCCTCAAGGCACTTCAGTTACTGTCATGAAGATGTATGACTGGCCTGATGGAAGAAGATCACGTTAGGGTCAGAACAAGCTTGAAACTGGATCATGAATTATGTTCCACCCTATTCTGAAAGTGAGTGTTTTGCATGAACACTGTGTATGATTCATGGGTTTCAACTGGATCGTGTGTCAGTGAGGTCAAAGATCCCCTGTTCCATCCAGAGACCTTTTTCACATTGGAACAGAATGGCATGTGCCCCCTCTGCTGGTCATTTTAGGTATTGCAACATGGCTCATAGCATGAAGCCTTTAATATCAGGAAGAATGTGCTAAAGAGAAAACATTGAAAAAATCTTCTTTAAAAAATACATGTGCAAATCCCTTTTCTATTGAGAAATTACTGGTTTTAATAAATTACGTGACTACAAACATTTGTTGCCATGCATAATTACAGCCAATTACCTGCCATTTCTAATATATCTAAAGCCTCTTGTGTTGATTGCTCATATCCAACCACTGCATAGTGCCTAGCATATTCAGTAATCATTGAACACATCACGAGAGTCATTTTCAGTAGACCTTGCAGGCGTCTGGGAACATTACCATTGGGAAAATTAGGTGTCAGCAGTTTCCTAAGATGCGACATGATGAGGAGACCAATTAGGATGGAAAGACACATGGCAGCCCATCAGTGAAAAAAAGATAACATTGAAGGAAAATGTACTGGTGGAGTGTAATTAGCCATGTTTAGTGTCCAAGCTATTAACTGTAATTTGCGATGCTTGCAAACAAACTGCTAAAGGCAACGGGACCTTGCCTTGTTCAGAAGGGTTAATAATACCAGTGTCATGTAATGTAATTACATGCACAATTCAACTGACTGTATCTTGACCTGATGTCATGGTTTTCTTTTGTGGGAGTCAATACTGGAAATTTAAAAATAGATCTCTAATGGTAGACTGTCGCTTAGTCAATCCATCATCTGTCAGTTTGGCAGGCTGGTAGTGGTGGAAGTACTAATACCACAGTGTAAAAATACTCCATTACAAGCAAAAGTCTTGCATTTAAAATCCCACTTAAGTAAAAGTACACAAGTATTAGGAGCGAAATGTACTAAAGTAACAAAAGTTACGTATTCTACAATAAAATGTCCCCTGTGAGTGTTCTTTTTGCACTTTCTCTCTAATCCTCGCTATTTTTGTGAAATTTTGTTTAATTTAAACAGGTATTGAAATTAAACTGTGTGATTTAGTTTAGAGAGGAAGTGTCTCTTCAGGGGAGCTCACAGACATTTAAAATATGACCCCAACCACACACAGCTTTCTCGTAAGAGGTCACAAGTCAAAAAGATTGGGAGCCACTGGTTTAAACTTCAACAATGTGTTGTGTTTTATAAGCTTATAGTTTGTTTGTCTTATGTAAAATCTTAATCTGCAAACTAACCAGTACAGCAGGCTAACTGAGGAGCAAAAAGTACAATATTTCCCTCTGAAATGTAGCGGAGTAGAAGTTTAAGAGAAGGCGGAGGTGTGGGCCGCCAGAGTTAACAGCCTGGAGTGGACAGACCTTTCTTTAGCTGCCTTTCAACTGAGACTCTTAATTAGGTGTCAGAGCTCTCGGGGCGTCCTACTGCGCCGGGAGTGCCGGGCCTTGACAGGGTCAGCGGGCCCGAACCCAAAGGCAATTTACCCTTCTAAGTGTAGGCAGCGCTGGAGCTAAACCTACTATGGGATCTCCTTCCCTCCCTTACCTAAACATTAGGCGGGCACATAACCGAACAGGTGAGACTTCCCTCTTGTACCCCTTTGCCGGCATACGCCAGGGAGAGACCTCGCTGTCAGGGACAGCCCGATAGTCAGTCACCCAGAAATACTCTATCGGTTCCTAGCAAAACCGTAAGGAATGCCTGTACAGCCCCTAGCCTCTAGTATTCCAAATCTAGACCTAATCAGGGTTAATCTCTAGCCATCATGTGGAGGGGGCTCACCTGAGAGGACCAAGGCTGGCTGGGACGGTCGGGTGGATGAGATGAGAAAAAAGAGGAGTAGTCCAGAAAAAAGTTTAACTTTCTTTATTCAAGGAATAACAATAAAAATTCTCTGAGTAGTACAGAGTAAAAAAAATGAAATACATAAAAATTCTAAAACTTCAGTAAAATCACCTCACAGAAGAGAGCGAGCCCCAAATATTATCTGCATTCATCTTTTATACACATCACACTCCCTGTTTAACTCTTGTCTCCTTTTTTGGTAATGAATCATGCTACTTCAGTCATTACATCCTACTTCTGAGACCTTTTAGAAATGACCATAAAGCTCTGACACAATGAGTGACTCTAGGAAACTAGGGCAAATAGCACCGTGGTTATCTTCGTATGCTGAGGGGGCCCCCGGAAGCTCACGAGATCACACAGAATATCTAGTACAACTTAAAAGTACAATGTAAAGTAAGAAATGATTAAAATCTTAAATGCAAAAGTATAATGTCAAGTCTAAAATGATCAAATCCAAAAGTATAAGGTAAAATATAAGATGATAAAACAAAAAAAGAAGAGTATGATCTAAAATCTAAAACAACCAAGAGTAAAATATAAAAAATGATTATTCGTTTAACCAAAGAGTATAATGTCAAAATGCAAACTGCTTAAATCAAAAGTAAAGGGTAAGATCTAAAATGATTAGATGCTCACTTGCTCAAGCTAAAAAGTTTAAAAATGTAAAAACCACAAAGAGTAAAAACTTAACCTTAGCTTCTGAATCATATAATGTAAAATGTAAAATAAGCTAGAACATATGCATATAAACCTAAATGAATACACATATCAGTGAATAAAAACACACGCCAGTAATTGGACACAGGAGTGGGTAAACTTCTTAAATCTTTAAACATTTGAAAGACTTTGTAAGAGAGAGTAAGAAAAGAACACAGACTTTTAAAATCACACTATAACTATGAAAACTAAAAAGTAATCATCACTTTCCACGAAGCAATACTGGAATATAACTTGAGCCTACTGCTAAATGAATATAAAGCTACACGAGAATAATAAAAACAATCGTAAATATAAATGAGCATAATAGTATGCTAATGGTAAAACTGGAACTTGTGTGCTCAGGAACACAAAGATTGATCACAAAGCAAAATGCAGTCAATACTAGACATGTTGATTTTCAACTCAAATGAATACTTTCAGGGATCAGCTGGGATGGTGAGAGATTAGCTGAAAGTTCACACTCTTTTTATCTTGCCTCCTTCAACGCCCTCTCTTGAACTTTTAGCTCTTTTATTAACTGATATCGTCATCATATGATTATATTGATACCCCTTAGGAGGAGAAACATGCACAGGGGTATGCCACCAGGAAAGTCACAAACTTTGGTCTCTCAGTTTTTACCACCTGTTCTATTTCAGCCCAAGTGCTGTGAGGGTGGTCATAAATGGTTACTCGTACATCAGAGCACCAACCTGGTCTATTAGAGGTCTCGACCGCGAAGCAACCCACCAGGTATGATTGGGATTTGACGTCTGTGGATTTCCTAGTGGTCATATACCCAAAGGGCAAGTGTATGGGCACCCCTCCCGTTTTTAACATGGCAATTTTACCCCAATTATTTGGATCCGACAACTCACCATCTTGCAGCTTTCTCCCTTCTTTATCATAGAGCTGAATCCTACTTCCTGTCGGGGGAGCAGGCAGGTCATGAGAGGAGCTAACCTCCCGATCCTGCAACTTTGTAGCCCAAGCCTCAAAGTCATCTTCATGTCCGGCCCTTACTACGGATTTGTGGTCAGGAGCAAGTCCCTTACTGTCCAGGAGTGTTGGTGCTTGCCGGCCAGTCGCTGGGAGCGCCTCAGTCGAGGAGGGGAGCTGCAGTTTGGCCTTGTGGCGTCTGCGTCATTGCCTTCCCTTTGAAGACTTGGATTGAGATAGGGTCTGAAACAGTCAGTCACAGCGGGTGTTGTTTTTCATAGTAGGAGTACAGACCACACAATCACAGTCAACCTCTGGATAAGAGCTATCTTTAGTTTTGTCAACCATAGTAGTTGCTTCTTTTTCCTTTTCCTGGCAGTCACTACAGTCGCAGTCAAGTTCAGCTGTGGCATCATCAGAGCTGTTTTCAGTCTCGTCAGTGCTATTGTCAGTTATATCACGACTATTGTCTTTGCCTCTATCACCCCAGTGATTCCCTTGAGGCTTCGAGTTCCAGTCGTTACCCATCTCACCTGTTTTCCCGAATACACCTCTCCATCTTTTCCTATCAGATCTAGTGTCCCTGGCATGTGGATAATCCTTCCAGAACTGTGCCATTCATGAATATCTGGGCCTGGGTTCTGACCTATCAGGATAATACTTGGACATATCCGGGTTGTCACAGGTAAAAGTGTCTTTTTGTTCATTTGGGTTCAAGCCCCTCAAGATATTATATCCCTCCTTTACATCCTTAACAATCCTTCTAGTTTGGTGTGAATCTCTCAGAACTGCATGAGCTTGTTGAGATCCTTTCTGTGGAAAGTGATCTCGGTTTCGGCATTGTGAATAATCAGTTTCAGTACAATAGGCTCTGTTGTGATAGCCATAATATATAGTATGTCCATTTTCAGTTTTGTAAAAAACGGAATTACTCCCTTGAACAGCTATTGATGATTTCAAGCCCAATTTAAACACATACTCTTCTCTCCCCTGCCTTGAGTTCTTTTTAGCCAAAATGACAGGCGGTGCGAGCCTGAGCTCCTCTGGAACCTCCCCATAACCTGTGATTTCACTTTCCTGCATCTTAGGCAAGTCTCGAACACTGTAGACTGGGGAGCCACCTGATTTTCCTTCCTGTAAGTGATAACCGGTGAACAGCGCTGCAAATTGCTAATTTAAAAACATTTTTATTTTATCTTTAGTTGTTTTAGACCTGTTATGCCAACAATGACTAGCGTTTTGTAATTCAACTGTTGCAAACCCTAGCCCTGCAGATTGACTCCAGTGATATTCATTATCCTCCCATGTGGCATACCATCTTCTCATCGTTTGTCTGTAGTGTAAATTATAGGATTGAACATGCCTCCATTCACACATTGCAACTAAATCATTATGATCAGGCCCGCTTGTAGCTATGTTTCTACTTTGCTTGGGATATGTCTCATTCTGCACTCGAGCGAAGCATGCATACAGTCTATTTAATTCTTGATTACCTTCTTCGCCTCTAATTTGTTTTATTAACTCTGGACTTGTCAGCTTTGGTATTTCCATAAAATAAACTATGTCACCAGATTGAAGTATTCTACTTTTGAACCATTCTAAGCCTGGAGGGTAGGACTCAACCACACCTCTCTTTTTAGCAACTGTGACAATCCACTCCCAAAAAGGCTTTTTTGAGAAAGCCGAGCAGCCTCTCATTTCACGTGTTTCTAATATATCTGCATTATTTGGCTCTTCAGCTTTTTGTGTGCGGTGTCTGAGATTAGCAGACCCGGTGTTATTTAAATGTGCTGTAATAATCTGATCACGCATCATCTGAACATGACACTCAGTACATGGAGGCCAGGGCTGTTTAGTTCTGTACAGGGCGGAGCGGTGGGAGATTAGGCCTGTTTGATTTAAGTCTTGCCCATGTTCTGCTAGTAAGTGGGCTATAGTGGTGACATTTTTCTTGGTTCCCTTATTAAGAGCGCAATTTCTGTAAATTTTCCAGGCTGACCATGGATATCTCACCCATGACCAAGAGTTAATTTTTCTATTTCTGGCTATAAATGTATAACAAGAGACAGGCTGTGTAGCTTTATTTTCCCTCCATGAATACAAATAGATTTAGTTTAGTTTTCGTAGTCCAATTGAATGTTTGAAAATGAGTGTGCGTTTTCACAAGATTATTGATGTTCCAGATTCTACTATTTGAGTGGGTCATCCAAGTGGTCATGCAGTGAGAGTTATTAAAAAGTGCTGCTAGAGATGAATCCATGTTGCATGTCCAATTAATTATGCCTCTGTTAAATTGCAGGGACCTGCGACTGGATATATTAATCTTGGATGTATTACTTTAGCTTCCATTAACCAATAACTTAGGTAACTGGTCCGATTTTTCCATGCGTTTCTATGGCGAGAGGATTAACATGATGTGGGATAACTGTTACAGTCACCCAGAAAAGAGGTGCACGGTATTGGTAACTTCTGCCACTCTACGTGTTCTATCGAGGCAATTTGAGTGGTCAGCGTGGCATTACACACCTCCCAATCTATTATGGTTGGAGGGTGAAAGTATGCTGTGCAGGCTCCTATGGCTAACGCAAACAAGGCTAAACATATTAACCATTTTCTCAAGTTTACAAGATCATTTGCCACACGGGAGGTGACCTTACTCTGCAGGAGGATGGTCAGGAATTAGGATGTCTTCCTCAGCTTGTCCTAGTTCTTGGCTCTCCATCTCTTATTGTCCTTTTACTTGGTTCTGGAAAACAAGGCACGAAGATATTTACCAACATTTTCATACAGTTTTTGTCTAGTAATGTAAGCAATTTATTTATTTGATTTACAATAAAAATGCCGCTTATTTTAGGCTACTGTCTCTCTCTTGTTCCTTTTACAGAGCAGCCAGGACACCCTTTTTTCTCCTGTTTTTTCTTTGCTTTTTCCTCTTTCTCTGCCTCATCATCTTCTGATTTTTTTGTCCCCCAAAAAATCTTTTTCCAACTAGACCTCTGTTTTGGGTCTCGTTGCCCTGACGACCACCACACCTGAGCGGCCGCACAGCCCTCGTGTTTGTCTCTGTACGCCATGTTGAGCCTGACTTTTATCCAGAACTTAGGCCCACTGTAGTAAGATATACGATCGCCTGAGTTGTGCACTCTGGTGAGGCCTAACTTTTGAAGAGTAGAGACCTTGTGGTTGACTTCCTTGTTTCTATGAATAATTGTTACGGATGACTCTGCAGACACATCTGTTAGCCAATCAGTAGTTTGCCTTCAATTACGGGCAAGTCATTATTGTATATCATTAATTTAATCACATCTTGTGGGTTTAAGGCAATAGCTGCCCTTGTTCTTGGCATGTTTGGGAGCAGAAGCTCTCTGCCCCTGCACTGGTGTATTTGGAGGAGCTCTGCCACATTAGCCTTATCTATTCTATCTGCCCTCGGGCATTTGTACTCAGGAAAAGCTTTCTCCATCATCTCTTCTATAAGAGCTTTTTGTATTGCAGATATGCTCAGCGTGCTCCCTTTCCAGTATGCCCCCTGACGTGCTATCATGAGATATTTTAAAGGGGCACTTCCAGAGAGTATTTCTCCTACCCCCCTGTTTATTCCTAAACCCCTGCTAAGGTTGTAACCCTGCTGGTGATTCCCGCATAGGAGGATCTGCTTCCCTGTGTGTTCACATTGACATGTTTTTAAAGTTTCTATGTCAGTCTCTATTCTACCACACAGGACTCAATATTCTAGTCTCTGGGCCCCCCTCTCGAGGACCTATCTCTCCCTGTGGTATATCAAGAAATTTTTCCTCTGGTTTAGGCACTCATTTAGGCTTTTCTTGTGCTGGACCATGATACTTCACCCATGCAGTTCTTTCGCTACAATTCACACAGCAACCTAAACGGTATTCAGACCATCTAACTTTCTCTCTGTCTCTCCTGAGTACCAGTAACCCTCTTGAGCCTGCTTAAGCAGCTCAGTGGCTCGGCCTAAATAAATATGCCCTTGTCCCCCTCCAATGGCTAGTAGGAACATGACTTTTATACCTAGAAGTCAAACTTCAGGGGGGAGCTCGCATAGAACTTGACCAAATTCCTATTATAATATTATCAAATTAGGTGAAACTATTTTCACTATCCTGTCTTTTCCTTCAGTTTTATGTTTAAAAGCCCCCTTGTCAGGTTGAACTTTTCTCCTCTGTACCCAGACCTCAATCAGACTGTGTTTTGGGCTTATTAAGTTTTGGTAGGTTTAGGTGCTGATGGACCTGACAGCTCTCTCAGCCACCACGTTGGTGTGATGAGCATAAGGCACTGACCAAATAGCCTGTACTCCTGCCTTCTCCAACACCTCTCTAACTACACTGTTGTTAAAATGCGTACCATTATCCATTCTTAGTGATTTTATGCCTGGTTTTAAGACTGTTAGCTCTCCTAAGCGCTGTGCTATGGTTCTACCAGTAGCTGCTTTTAACTGCCATAGCTTTTTCCAGGAAGACCCTTTGTCTGCTACTACCAGGAAATACTTATTGCCTAGTGACATTCTAGGTGTGAATGGGCCTGCCACGTCTGTGCTGAAGTGTTCATCAGGCACTTCACAACAGATAGGTTGTGCTTTTGCTTTGGTTCCTTTAAACCCTCCTGCATAAGCACATTGTACACAACCTCGACGAATGGCTGCGGTTAGTTTTAAGACATTAGGTACAGAAATGCTGTGTTCTTTTAACCACTTTTGTATGCGTTTTCCTCCTACATTCCCTAACGACGCATGCACCATGGTCACTAAGCGACACGTTTCACTGTCATTCGGTGGCCTGATTACAGTCTGCTCCTTCCCACGCGCTGTGGGTAAGGAGTGCAAGACCTTGGAAGTTTGAGCTTGTCTGTCTGTACTGTGCTAGGAAATCTACCTCTCTATTTCCTTGGTGCAAATAATCAGTCTTGTTAGTGTGGCTTTCTACCTTAATTCAGTCTATCTCCATAGATCAGGAAATTTCTGCAATCATTCCCCACACCTCTGCATGTGAAAGTTGCTTCCCTTTGGTATCGGTAAATTCTCTCCCCTCCTATATTTCTAACTCTTCTTTTCCTGCCTTGTAACAGTAATCACTATCTGTCACCCAATGAAAGTTGTTTATCTTTTTCTTCTTACAATGGAGGAGCCCCTCCAAAATTGCAGTTACTTCTGCTGCTTGTGCTGAACTGTCACATTGTCCTGACTTAAACACTGTGTTACTGCCTCTTGTAAGGATAAATGCCCAGCGGGCTTTCTGGTCTGTGCCTTGCTTGCTGCCATCAGTGAATAGGTACCAATCTGACATAATTTTGCTCTCTTTGTTAGGTTTAGATATTACTTGTCCTGTCACATAAAACTTCACCTGAGGATCAATCAGTATTGCCTCCCACTTGCCCCGTCTAGACAATAATGCCCTGGCTCCCTCTACTGTCTGTTTGTTGGCTTCTTTCAAACTGGGGTATGGAGTGAAAATATTTACAGGCAGGCTGCCAGCTATTTCTCTAAAGGCTGGATAAAACCCGTATAGTCCAGTTAACATTTGCTCTAGATGAGTGACTTTAATTCAGCCTTTTTAAACTTAGTTGAAAAGAAAATTAAGGATTTTTTGGAAATTTGGTTTCTAACCTCGACAGTGGCCCCTGCATTTTCTATGTCACAGTAAACATCAATTCCTTTCCCTCAATCTCTCTTCTCTAGATCCTGAGCAGTGAGTATTTTATCTTTTAATTGTTGCCAGTTTTCTAAATCCTCTGCTGTTATGTCTGGTCTGTTCAATGTTCCTTTTAAATGAATGGAGAGGAGCTGCAAACTGTGCATAACCCCTGCAGTGATTTGCTATATACTCTCCTTTTCCTAAGAACTTTTCTATGTCTTTTAGTGTTTTAGGTATGACTGTGCGTTTGATTTCCTCTAAGTATTCAGGCAATACACTTTTTCCTTTTTCTGTGATTTCAAAACCTACATATTTGAGTTTGTGCTGTGCTATTTCACATTTTTCAAGCCTATTTTGAAGCCTGCCTCAGCGAGTCTTGTGATCACCTGTTCTAGAATTGTCAAGTGCCCATCCTCATCATGTGTAAAATAGATAGCGTCTATATATACTGTTACAGGGAGGCCGTCTAATGTTTCTTCCACTACAGTTTGGAATACATTTGGCGCATTCTTGTAACCTTGAGCTAAAACATTAAATACGAATAGTTTTCTGCCCCAGGTGAAAGCAGTTTTAAGCTGGGAGCTTTCATCTAAAGGAACAGACCAAAATCCATTAGCAAAATCAATTGAGGTTTTCCACTTTTTATTAGGTTAAGTTCTAATGGTACGGGAAGGATTTTTGAGTAATCTAGAGTCTATAACTGATCTGCAGCTCTATTAAATGATGTGCCATCCTCCAGGAATGATCTGGTTTTGGTACCCCCATAACTGTTACGATGTGTAGTATAAGCAGCAGGAGAAGGACCCAAATGCAGACACAAGGGCAGGAACAAACAGGGAAACAGGAAAGACAATACTTCAAAATAAAGCAGGAAGCCAAACCAAGACTAACGGATCATAACAATAACTGGACTGTTCGTGGGTGCGTTCTCTACTTCTCTAATTATCCCTAAAGATGTTAACTCTTTTATTGTTTCCGATATTTCCTCTATACATCTAGGATCTATTGGATGTTGTGCTTGTCTGGGTGGCATTTTACCTCTAATTGTGTGAGTGTAATTTACTCGCCCCCAATTGTTTTTAAATCTGGAATAAACCCCTCTACTTAATATTTCCTTAAGTTTTTTTTGAGTCGAATCAGAGTTTTGAATGATTTGCATATAATTAATTTTTGCACAGTTTTTCAAATCTTTGGGAGCTAACAGTCCTTTCGGGGCTAATACTCCCATCGTTGGACCGTCTTTGACCTGTTTCATCTCAGTTTTAGACCCATCTGCTAATATTACAAAAAAACTTTCTCCTGTTTCTGATCCCCATGGCAATCCTGTAGTATCTGCACCTGTATCTAATTTATATTCTCGTCCTTTAAATACACTAACAACTCATCTCCTCTCTCAACTGTTTTCTCTAGTATTGTCTTTTCTAGTGGCCTTGCTTTAGCACTAAATGTCACTAAGTCTGACTCCTCTGTTTGTATTTTTGATCCCACTCTCTCTGCTGCTTTTAGCTGATCTCTCTGTTCCTGATTCATGTTTTTCCACGTGTCTACATCTGCTCTCAGTATTAGTGCCCACCTCCCTGGGAGGGGGTTCAGATTGCGGAGGTTGAGACCGGTTTTCCTGATTGTACCTGGGCATTTGAGGATATTGACCTCGAGGAGGGGCTGACTCGTTTCCCTGCGTCTGAGTAGGTTGCGATGGCTTAAAAGATCTATTAGGGCCTGCACCTAGTCTGTTTTCCTGCCTTTGTGTTTTGTGCCCCTAACTCAGGCCTGGAGAAGAACCCCGGGCTCTTTTAGACATGATTAGTGTAGTTCTAGCATCATAGCATTGTACCTCTTGTGCTAATTGATCATTAGTGAGTAGGGCTATTTTAGCTGCAAGATCTGTCCTCCTGGAACACTGGCTGCGAGCTTTTCTTTATGAGTTGTAGCTAATGTAAGAGGGATTTTACCTTTTGTCACTGACTCTGCTATTTTTTGAATCGTTTCCTGCATGGTGTCTTGTCCAGGCGTTATTATCATTAAACATTAAGCTGCCTGAAATACTGTCATGTTAGGGGCGATGTTACAACCCCTGTTGGCATTAAAAAATAATGCGGCTGCCAGATCTTTTAAAGCCTGTATGTCTAATCCGTCTAAGTTTTATGCATCTGGCTAATAACTGTTGATCATTTTCTCCTGAGTTTCTCTGTGGCACTGAGTATTTTAGGTGTTTGTGAATGTCGTATCCTGGACTAGACAAATTTTGGGATGGTGATGAGGAAGTCAATTGTGCCGGGGAGGAGGGATCGTAGCCCATCTCTCCAAGAAAACTATCTCTTGTGGAAGAAGTGAACGTTTGCTGGATGGAAAACGGAGTTGGGGTGCCTAAAATAGTATTACAGTATGTCCTACTGGAATAATGTTTGGGATTATTTTTGCCCCTGAGGATATGAACTGTTTAATCGCTGCTTTATCACACAGTGTTATCATCAATGATAACACTGTGTGTGTTTTCCCTGTAAGCAATACTGATTATTATAGCGTGGTGAAGTAAATGTATGTAAAATAAGCCACTGGGGAAGTGTGTGTTTTGAACAAGGCTTTGAGTAATTATTATTACCCAGTGAAAAAGTTTTATTGATTTATTTACAAGGCGGGCCACCAACAGAGTGGAAGGAGGAGGAGAAGGAGGAGAAGAGGACCCTCTCTGCACTGTCCTAGAACAGACACAACCTACAACATCCCAGCAGAGACCACAGTGGAGGGGAGGACAGCCATCTCTCCAACTGTGTGCAGTGACATGATACTCCCATGAGGCACCAGGATTTAAAGGAGCTACTGTCAGCTCAGCTCAGGGGAGTACCACTGGACACTGGCAATACAATCACACACCCATTACAAACTTTCCAACACAGGACCAGTCCAAAAAGGGGACTGCAGGACTAAGAAAATGCATCATCTGTAAGAAAAATACCCCCATTCTGGTGCAAGGTATGCCAGGTGCCCCTGTGTGTGATTGTGGACAGGAACTGCCATGATGTATCATGTTTAGGGATATGCATTGGCAGGACAAAAAATAAATTTCATAGCAAATAAAGCCCATATACACTGCCCAAAAGAATGGGCAACTCATAAACAGAATAAGCTAGAAGCGTCAGAGCACTTCTAGCACTACCTAAAGACATGTGCAACTTTCTGTGTTGAGCTTTTGTTTTGATTTGCAGTGCTGCTTTGAATAAAATATGTAAAAATTAAAGTTACGTTTTTTTATGGGCTAATATCCCCCATTTTAGTGTATAGAAGTCTTTATTGAGTGACATATTAAATTAGCTGAAGTTGTGCTGATTCTGCGATGTGTTAAAACTTGATGATACTGTAAAAAATGACAACTTTATATGGCAAAAACAGAAAGGTCTTAATGTGGGTCTCAGAGGGTTAAGTTTGTACTGTATTTGATAATGGTTAATGTTAATGGCCATTTAGTTTAATGTCTAGTGTTTTTCCTTTCAGTGTTTTGGACATTTGTAAGACCATTTCCTTAGTTAACGTGTACGTGGTTGTAGGAACAGTGTGGTAGCTAAGCTTTAAGTGAGTCCCTTGGTAATGTTTGTTGTTGTTGTTGTGGCGGCAAATAAGACCAGCATGGCGCATCATTTTGTGAAATTTGACCAGGCGTGCAGGTTTCATTGATGCTAGATTGTTATCAGGGAAAGAAGTGATTTTGATTATTTTGGTTGCGGAGTTTCGCAGGGATGGTGCTGGTTTTTCTTCTGTTCTTTAGTACGTTGTTGAATTTTGGAGTATACTGACAACAAATGATATAGAGGAGTGTTCTCAGGAGGGTTTTGAGGTTGTGATCTCAGAAAATGTAAATGGGATCAGTTGCTTGTTGTGGCCAAAAGTTTTAAAGCACAAACAGATTGCCATGCAAAAAGGTTGGGAAACCGTAGATGTCTTGTGGAAGCTTTACACTTTCAAACCAGGAAGAAAATCTAACAGTGCAACGAACTCCAAATGGAGTTGGCCAGGGTTGCATTAGAACAGGAGAAGCTGCAACGTTTAAATTCCCAGTTCCCCTTGATATGGTTAAAGTTTAATCCCAGTGAAGTGGCTGTTTTCTTTGACTCTTGACTGACTTGACTAGGAGGCAGGAAGCTGTGTTCAACAGGATGTCGGTATCTAATGAGGTCTGTCCTGTTCAGAAGCTGCATGGATGTTGATGGAACAATTTAAAAGAAGTGAACCACAGTATACTGAAGCTCGCTTTAATGATCTGGAGGTCAGAGATCAGAGAAAAGCCGTCATGATGGCTGATTCTTATGAGCGGACATGTTGTGACTTGTCCTGGAGAGGGAGGTCTTGTAAACAGGACAACAAGGTGGTAGAGGACAGCCAGGCCTCCATGGGGGTCACTGCCATGCCCAGTGGGTTACCAGTTCAGCTCCAGGATGGGTCAAAGATACTTTTCTGACCCCCTCGCTTTGCCATTAATGTAACAAGCCAGGTCATATTAAAACATGGAAAACAAAGGAGTCTCCACCAGCAGGTTTAACACCATCAGGTTATCAGAGAACCAGAACCAGGTGTACGAGAACCATAAAACATGGAGGAGGTCCACAAGTGCTTACCAGTCATTGCTAATGAAGGGAATACTAGATTCACTCTCTTATCCAAATAACATACAACCACCTATATTGTGCTACTTAACGAGCCACCACCCTTTGTCACCCACTATTAATCACAATACAGCAGCTATTTAAAAAAATCCCAAGCTAAGTTCTCTAAATGAAGGCTGCGGCTGTCTCAGCTCATATTGATGGAGGCAATTATCGCAAAGATGAATTGTGAAATTAGCATGTTAATGGGTATTACCGCACAATCAAGTACATTGGTCCCAAAAGACTTTCTTCCTACCAGTGGCTTGATGGGAACGTTCCCATGTGTTGGAGGTGGAAAGGAACAATATATACTGCTTGACAACTGATAAATTGGAGGAATATGAGTTATGAATGCAGGGTCAAAGAAGCCACATAATATTTTGTCTTTATAAGAGCGGCTCAATCAGATAAGACACATGTTTTACTGCAATATGTGATTTTTTTTCTTTATTCAAGTAATATAATTATACAATTATTTCCCAAAATGCGAGATGCAATGTGTATTTCAGAGTATAAAATCATTGCTAACTGCAGATGACTCCACTCCAGATTGCCAAACATTGTCCATATGGCATGCAAAGCACAATTTCAGTGTACCATCTGACCACTAGGTGGCACTCTGATACCATAGAAAAGCAGCCCAAGCTGTCCAGATGTTATTCAAATCTAAAGGTTAGCTTCTCCCTCAGTGCTCACTCTTTGCTGTTTGAAAGGTCATCATTTGCAAGCAGAGGACAATCTGATGTAACATTTATGTTGCTGAATCATAATCGTGGTCTGCGACAGGGTGTGGAGTTGATCACTATCACAGTTTGGATGATGCTCTAATTTTCAGACCCTCACAAATTCCTCCTATGTAACCTGAAGGTGAGTGTGGTGAGAAGAGGGCCATACTAATGTTTACAGTGTCACCTCTCCTGTTGTGCTCCGATAATAGGTCTCCGCTATGAGTTTTCCAGCAGCCTGAAAAAACATTATTCACCTTCATGGTGACAATTTGTCAGAGTTCTCCTGTGACTAAAAGCGTCACAAAGTGTCAGTATGTCACACTGATGCCAGATTGGGGCCAGTGTATCAGCTCATGAAGGGATGAATCAAATGTCAGTGTGACAGGGAGCATACGAGAACAGATCCATATTTCTATTAGGCTCTTCAGAGAGAACAGATAGGACCGGATTGCCAGGCATGTTTGTGCATATTTTTACTGTAATGCAGCTCCTTTGTCTTCATTGACCTACAGAGGAGGTGATAGAGATGCATACATTGAGTTCCCACATACACGGACAGGCATACACGCACATACATGCAGCACACACTATCCTCTCCCATTTGATGTTCATGTCCTGAATCGATCCGTACAAGCCGAATAGATCTGTACATGTTTTTGCCACAAGAGCCACTCCAAGACTTCTCATTCTGGCTGAGACAAGGGACTGGTGTTATTGATCCATCTGCAGCTGCCTGAAGGGAATGACTGCCAGCGAAGATGAAATCTACTTGTTCGCATCTGGTCCCTGTGCTGCAGAGGCCTTTATCAGAGTGCGGGCTATTGGCAGGCCACACATCAACTGTGAGCTTTCAGACCCACATGACACTGCTGGATATTGACTGAGCTGTACACTCTGAGGTGTAGTAGTAGGAATTTTACTTGGTGCACCACAGGTGAGGTTTTTAGCCCTGTGTGGTCAAACGAAAAATTATAGGAGGATCATCAAGACTTCAAGAGTTTTGATTTCAGATGTATTAGTTTGGAGTAAGCAGGGAGACTCGTACCAAGTGCGCTCTTTTCCATTTTAGTGTCCTGCATGTAGTTGGTTGTAGCATGAAAAATGGATTGAGATGGTGACCAGGGTTGTGTGCTATGGTGAGTGTTATGTGTGTGATGGCTCTGTTATTGAGATCCTAGAGGTTGGTGGTGGAGAGGTCAGTGATTTTGAAGGCAGTGTGTGTGATAGCCTATGATGCTCTGGAGATGGTTAACATGATAAAGAAATAGGGGGATCAGTAGAGTAACAGTAATATAAATTGTATTATGTTTTTGTAGAAAGAAGTTTGGGGAATTTTAGGGGGAAAAAGGCGGGCATTGCACCCCAATGTGACGGCCCTTTGTGGACGATGGGGGGTAAATCACCCTTTATATTTGCAGTTCTCAACAGCTGTAGTTGGGTGTTTTCTTCTCTCCGGCCTCAGGGGGCAGTAATAGGCCTATTAAATGGTAAATGGCTACATTTATATAGCGCTTTTATCCAAAGCACTTTACAAGGTTTTTGCTGCTCATTCACGCACACACTCACACACTGATGGCAGCGAGCTACCACGCAGGGTTCAGTGTCTTGCCCAAGGACACTTTGACATGTGAAGAGGAGGTGGGGAATCAAACCGTACCGCCAACCCTGCGGTCAATGGACGACCCGTTCCACCTCCTGAGCCACAGCTGGGAAGCGGGGAAGTTAACCAGATGTGCATTTGCCAAACAACCCAGTGGCTCATCATCCTTGAAGGAAAGAAGTGTTCAAGTGCTGCTTCTTCTTCACCTCATTCTGGTGCATCAAGCTGTATGGGGCAGCTGTGGCTCAGGGGGTAGAGCGGTTCGTCCACTGATCACAGGATGGGCGGTCTGACCTCCTCCTGTCCACATGTCGAAGAGTCCTTGGGCAAGACACCCAAATTGCTCCCGATGGTTGGCCACCACCCTGCATGGTAGCTTGCTGCCATCGGTGTGTGAATGCCTGTAAAAACCTTGTAAAGCCCTTTGGATATAAGCTCTATATAAATTTATAAATGCAAAAAAGTGGAAAAAGTCTTTAGTGTTTAGTGTGCTTTTTGTCCTTTAAATGTAGTTGCTTCATGAGTCATGTACGAGAACCGTCCTCCTCTCTTCTCCATGAGACCACCTATTGAATATGTGTAATCAAAAGGGTAGAAAAGTGTGTTTTTAATAGAAAATGCAAAAAGCAGCCATATGGTGAATTATAAAGAAGTGAGACTTGGTGGGATTTATCAAAGGGTACAGGATGCTGCAAACAAAGCTTCCATGATTCATTTTGCAGCTCTTTGTGAAGTATTGTTGTTTGGGTGCTCTCACCTTCTCCTCCTCAGCACTTAGGCCATGACAAATGTAAGTGTCATCTGTGACTAGGAACCAGAGCAGCGAAAGGCCAGTCAGTTAATACTAGCGAAGGGAGGAAGTCAGCCACACTAGTTGTGATGAATAGATACCATATCTCCTTTGAGATAATTTTATGTAAGTTGCTTTCTGTGAGGAGACTGGCTCTTCATTTTTTCCCTGTTTTTACACCACTCAGCACATTTCTTCAGAGAGGATTCAACTTGTAGGCTTGTTTCGGATCACACTTGCTCTCAGACACAGTTTTAAAAACATATTATGATTTAAGGCTTTATAAGGCTTAGTATTAATACAAAATACTGATACACAGTAATAATAAACCAAATGTTCTGCATTAAGTCCTCAACAACATTCTGCCACAGACTAAAAAAACATTTTTGAAATTGTATTCTGTAATAACTTTTAAAATCTTATTTTTATATTCTTATTTATTTCATGAATTTCTATATAAGCTTTTACATTTATGCATGTATTCATTTATTAAAAAACACTCTGCTACCTAAAATGGCAATGTTTCTGTATAATACTGTTCATGATTTTAATGTGAATGCATTTAACAGTTAGCAGGACAAAGCAATGCAGCTTTTCAGGAGAACATTATAATAAGGGGATAACATTGACATTAGCTGTAGATAGTTTCTTGGTTTAATTTAAAATATGACTTTGTGCTATTATTTAACAGGACCAAAACAGACTGAAACACACCTAACCATGAGTTACACAGACTACCAACAAACCCTGAACAAGACTCTACAAGAGTCTACAACCATGCTAGCGGGTATGAGGCTGTAGGCCTACTTAGGCACAACTGTACTTTGTGCTGAATGCTAACATCAGCGCGCTAACATGCTCACAATGACAGTCCCAACATGTTGACATTTAGCAGGTTTAATGTTAAACTTTACCATGTTCACCATCTTAGTTTAGCGTGTTAGCATGCTAACATTTGTTTATTAGCAGTAAACGCAACGTAGTACAGTTGAAGCTGTTGGGAATGTGATTAGTTTTGCAGGTATTTTGTCATAAACCGTCAAGTATTGGACAAATTGAAATTTTGACCTGATGGTTAGGAATTAGTTTAATGGGTTAATGTGTGGTCCAAAGTGTTAAACCCACCAACAGCCCAACATTGCCATCCCTATTGCTGCGCTGCTAGCATGGCTAAAAACACAATTTTTATTGACTTGCACACATAAGGTTAGAACTTAAGTTTTGATCTCCCCCTATAAATCCTGATGAGTTGGTTCTGACCAAGAACGAGCATTACCACATCAGGACACAGATACTGTAACAAATATGAGAAGACTCTAACGCAGCCAGAAAGATCTCAACTCATAACTAATGATAAACAAAGTCATTATGGTAAATTAACCAGTGTCATTGTTTAACTTGTATATAATTGTTACCAATACTTCAAAAATAGCAGTAAAATGAATGGTTTGAGGAGGCACCACTCAACCACTCAACCTATGAGCCAATGATTTGTGATTTGTTTTTGATCAGTGGTTTTCTCAGAGTGTGAAAGAGGTCCTGACAGCTGATGCCTCTATTGTGGCCACTGCCACTGGACAGCTATAACACAGGGGCGATTACACACGTCCCGACCAATTGAAGGCCATCACAGTTTCACTTGTGTGACAGCCCTTTGCTCAGCTCACCTGTGACAACCGGAGCACAGAATCCATCAGCGTGCATTGTGGTGAAATTGATCACTGCAATCAATATCAACCAGTGAAGCCATTGGCACAGCTGCTGCTGCTGCTGCTGCTGCAGAGGAGGGGGCATCAGGAGTGCTTTGCCTTGTCTGTGATCTATCTATCTTTAGGCAGGAGCTAGGCATTGGATCAATAGGCTACAGGCAGCTCATATTTCACTGGTGGCCCAGAGGGGATGAGAGGGCAGAGGGGGAGAAAGGGGAAGGGGAAGATGGGATGATGACATGGCTTTGCAAGGCTCTCGGGGGTCAATCCAGAGAGCAGGTAGCGTGGAGCAGAAACAGGTGATTTGGATGCAACCAAAGGTAAGAAAAGGAGAGAGAAGTTTTGGGTGTGACGTAGGAGTCAATAGTGCAGCAGAGGCTTATACGCTACATGGACGGCAGTGCAGCCTGACAGCTTGTCGATTCAGTGAATTTATAATGAATGTTCTTTTATTCTCCTCTTTCTCTCTAACCTTTCTCTTCTCCTTTACTCCCTTTATCTCACCTCCCTTCTTCCTCTCCTCCTGTCACCTCCCTCCCCTCTTCGTTTGCTAGCATCACTCCCACCCTCCCTTCCCTCCTGCTCTCCCTCCCTGTCACAGACTCGTGTAGCCTATCATCCTGAGAGTTAAAACAAAGAGTTGTATGAAAGGCGCTTAGTCGCATTTCCCTCCTACCCCTGCTGTTGCGGTGTCCTAATGATGCAAATGTTAGGCTGGCTAATGAGCAGGAGTTATGTTTCGGCTGAAGTTTACCGCGCTGCTTGACCACCCTGTCTCATGAATAACATCACCGTGTCAGACTCAAGATGTGTGTTCCTCTCAGCTCACAAATAATGAGCATTACAGATGGTGCTTTCTCCAATTACATGCAAGAAAAAATAAAGACAATTGGTGGTCCATAACGGTGTCCAAAGGAGCAACTGGGCCTTTACAATGAAGGTAATGAATTTAAAGAATTCAAATGTAAGCAATCTGCTCTGCCTGAAACAACACACACTTAGTGTACACACACACACATGCAGGCAGAACAAGTGTCTAAAAACTTCTGATGGAACTCTGAACACTCTCACCTGTGCAAGCCACATAACCTTTTGACTCCGAGTTCATTCTGGCTGTCACCTAACACACATGCCTCTAAAAGAGGGCGAAACCAATAGATGTTGGCTCTGAGTTATTACAATAAGCTTTATGGCTGCTTGCGTTTCTCTCCCTCCCCACCTCGTGGCTTAATCCTCCGTGCTT
Source organism: Maccullochella peelii (assembly GCA_002120245.1). Lineage (NCBI taxonomy): Eukaryota > Metazoa > Chordata > Actinopteri > Centrarchiformes > Percichthyidae > Maccullochella > Maccullochella peelii. Next base: position 69,700 of record LKNJ01001906.1, read on the forward strand.
TTGCCCTTCAGTTTTTCAAAGACAGCCTGCGGGCTAGAATTGCCCTTTGCTGACTTGTGGCTGACAGTGAATAAGTTCCCCTCTCGTCTCCTTCCTTTTATCTCTGAGATCATACTCTGAGTGGGTCAAGATCAATGGTGCTCCCTGCAAATCTGTCCAAGACTCTGGGTGCTTCTCATTGACCTTACACGAGGTGTAACTGAACACTCCTACTCTCATGCAGCCAGCTTTTACATTAACTTCTATGGATAAATTCACCTACCCCTCGCAGGGCTTTCATCAAAAGTCATGGACAATGTTGGTGCAGACCAGTTTCTGGTCTAATTAAGGTCTTCTTGGCCTCACACTGTAAGCTGTGCTCCTGACATGTATCTGGCTGAAGTCATTCAGAAACACCTTAGCAGCTTGTATGTGTTAAAAGGTGAGATTTCCATCACTGCGGAGGAAAGAAAGACATGATTCAGAAGCAAAGAGTCAGCCAACCTACTTTCTTAGCACATAAGCTCCACAGAAATCTTTCAGAAGTAACACACAAACTGATCCTAGGTGGTCCAGTCTTGTTAAGAAATGTCTATGATTTGTGTCATTTTGAATGCCACCTTAAGGTTAGCTAACAGTCCATTGATACTTGCAGCATTTGGAGCACAACCGACAAAAAGGACGTGCTGTGACAAGGTGATGAATGGCTTTACATGATGGAACAGACAGGACTCTGGACACTGCAAACTTCTCGACAACAACTGAAAGAAAGAAAAATCAATTTCAGGTATGGTGTAGAATTAATGCGCTGTATTGACTGAACTGAGGGACAAAGTCTTCCTTAGGAATGGGCTGTAATGTGTAAATACCAGCACAATGACAGTGCCACAACAAATAACCATTGCAGTAAAACATGACTAAATATCCTAAACCTAAACTAAAATTAAGCAGAGCAACAAAGAAATCCTTGCTGTGCATGCAGTGAAATGTTCGTAGTCTGAAGTCTATCCTATGAAGTGCCGCTTCAAGACAATAAAAGCATGAGAAGCAGAGTGTACGTGATGCTATTGCCGTCCTAGGGCCTAATACAGATCAAGACTGCAGAGACAGCAGCCCGGTCCAGATCCAGCTGGGGCTCACATCCAATGGGATCCCTGTGAGACCCGCTTCAACAAGATGGATGACGGGCACCGAGCTTCAAACTGGGCGCACTCAGCCCAGACATCATTGGGTCCGGGCTGAATAAAGAGGTGGTGGCCCCTCGTCTGCTCCTCCCTAATAGGAGGCGCTGCCTGGCTGACAGCAGCCCATAAATAACCCAGTCGGCGTGTCACTGGAAAAGAACACACTCACCTGAGCACACTCACTCAACAGCATCACGAGGGAGAGGTGAGATGCAAGAAAATAAGGGCCTACAGTTATGGAATGGCAACACAAGTGTGTGTGAAGGTAGGTCACAGAAGCACATTTTTTGACTTTTATACTTTTTTTTTCATATCACTGAAAATACATGTGTCACTAAATACATTAGTAATATCATATTTGTGGTCAAATTAAAATGTCAATCTTAATTTATGGCAGATTTTTACACCAAATTAAGTTAAATTAATTTGGAAAATAGTGGCATATTTTTCAACCTCAGCTGGTTCTTCTCTCTAAACCTAATTCTCTTCTCCTTTTCTGGCTTTGTCAGAGGTGGAAACCAGAACTGAAGACATTCTGAGAGTTTTCACTCATTTTCTGCCATTTCATCAGTGAAATAGGATTCATGAGAAGCCCTCTTCAGATGGGTCCTGTGAATCTGATGATGATTAGTGAGTCTTCTAGGAGAAGCATTTGTGGGTGAAGCAAGCAGCAAGTTATATGTCCCTCCATGACTCAGTCTGCCAGCCAGATCACTGGAATCAGAGTGATCCTGACAACCAGACCGCATAGTCAAACAAGAGAGCACTTCTTTCAGAGTTACTCTTTCATCACAGGGGCCATTCAAAAAAACACCAGTCTCATTCCTTTCCATAGAAAGTGGTGTAACCGATAAATTCAAGAAAGTGTTTCGGTTGAGGCAGCGTTGCAGGTTAAATTCACCTATGTTCAACTTTAACATGCAAATTGGCCTTTGCTGGACAATAAGAAACCATCCATCTTGTGTTTGAGTCTTTATTCAGGTGGGGTCATCACACCATTTGTACAAGATTACAGACAACAAATGGCAACATCATTCTCCTAGTCTAGGAAAAAATAAAGTTAGAATTAGTCTATGATTGTTTTGCTCACTGTTTCTTGTATACCTGTGGCAGACATGTGGCATTACATCCCCCTGCAATGTGGAGAAGGCAAATTTGAGTGCATCTTAAGAGCTCCTTTACCAAATAGCCTGTAATTCAACCCAGTGGCCAACCAATTGCAACAGTCCAGCATTTAGGTAGCAGCCATTCTCCCACAGACTGTGCTGAAGTGAACTTTAACCAGTCAGCATTTCCATTCTTTTATAAGCATAAATAAACATCAAGTTTATTGTGTCTTTGAACTATTTATTTTCATAGAATTATATTTTTAAAAGTTCAGTTCAATACGTGTATCACAATCACTATATCTATGACCAGTGCACAATGAGCACTGATACTGTATGACTGCAACTGAGTATTCTTTTTGTAATATCTTTTTTCTCTGTTTTTATTTGCAGTTTCTACAAATAACCCCTAGATGCCCGCACATTGATACCTGTAGTCTTTGTACCATTAAAACCAATAAAGCATCGACTTTGACCTGATTTAGTAAAGAGAAAGAAACGTATTGACTTAATAGCGTTCGACATCGCGTGAGTAGCCTGCGTCATGGCGTCACGCGGAAGTAATTCAACCAAGATGGCAGCGTCCTTGACAGGCATGTTTTGATTACAGTTGAGTGTCAGACATGCTGAACAGCTGCAAATTTACGGGCTGCACGAGTGACAAGAGAAGATTTTGAGAGCGGAGCATGGAGAGACGAGAGTTCGTCGCGTCCCTGGTGGTAAGGCGGCAATTTTGTACAATATATAATGGTACGTGTTAATATTGCCAACAACCATGCTCCTAATTCAACCACATTTAATCACAAATGTTCTCGGTTACTACAACAGGTTCTGCATATAAGCCACTAAAGAATGAATCTGTTTGCAAAATATGGTATCAGACGAGCCAGAAACAAGGCTAAGTTACACCACAAGGACCTGTGTAACCTGTTTTTGTGCAAATAGTCTAAGAAGTACTAAGTCTAAAAATATTAGACTCACGGACTACTTATGGAAGAAATGTGTTTTATCTCACATCAAAGTTAGACGAAAAGCCTTATTTTGGTTGCCTCGAAGGAACTTTGATATTTGATTATAACGGACAGGTGGCTTTCATATCATTTTTCAATGAACACGCATTGTTCTGTTCCTCAATCAAAAATAATGGAAATGTCAACCCCACGCCATCCTTTACTTTGAAAATCCGGAAGTATTCCGTGGTGAGATTTACGGTAGCTTTAAACTGGCCGAATATATAATGATGTATACGATACTTCATATTGATTAAATGTTCGTTCAGTTCATTACCGGGAATAATTTATGTGAAAGTATTTCTGTAACATCTGTCCCAAACTGTATCCGAAAGTCACTTCCAACAGCTCCCCAGTGACGTTTCATTGCGATTACCGTGTACGTTAGATTAATTGCGCACTCGAAATATAGNACAACACCTGTATCATGTTTTATTTGCAGAATTAAGGTGAATTAGTTTCTAAGTAGTAATTCACAGTTTTGATTATAACGGACTCCCACCATCAGGTGGTTTTCATTTTTCAATGAACACGCATTGTTCTGTTCCTCAATCGAAAATAATGGAAATGAAACCCCACGCGATCCTTTACTTTGAAAACCGGAAGTATTCATTGGGATTTACGTTAGCTTTATTGTGGCCGACTATATATTACTGTTATACGAAACCTGGTCTTGATTAAATGTTCATTCACTTCATTACCGGGAAGTATTTCTGTAACATCTGTCCCAAACTGTATCCGAAAGTCACTTCCAACAGCTCCCCAGCGACGTTTCATTGCGATTACCGTATACGTTAGATTAATTGTGCACTCGAAATATAGGGGCGGCTGGTTTGACCAATCAAACGCGAGTGACGGCTGGCTTGACCGCAGTAGAAATTCTTCCGGTGCGTTCGTAGTTTTCTAAAGTAGGCTCTTGCCGAACCGTCCCTTGAGAATTCCTAAAACATCTCATGTGTAACAGAAGAGCGTCTTTGGATAAATCCGTCTGAACGGTTTTTTGGATGTTTTATCCGTGATACCACCCCGGTAGTCTGCTAAACTATTGACGTTACCTTAGCTTGCTGGACGTGGGACTCAATATGAAACGACTAGCTTAGTAACTGGATATGGGGTTAAATGCTTACATAGTATCTAACAATAAGTTACCCAAAAAAACTGTCATTGCATGAAAATGTCTAAAGTCCAAATGCTGAGAGCTTTGGTGAATCAGAGACAAACTGCGGCTGCTGAAGAGGTATTTGAGCTGTTTGAAAGAACCATAGCCGAGTACAGGGCCGTTTGTTTTTCAAGAGAGGGGAACGACCGACAACGCAAACTACTGGACGCAGATTTGACCACTACACTCCGATCAGGTTTGTTGTTTGTAGTGTTCTACAAGTCGTCGACATAGCTATCACGGTATATCTTCAAAACAACCAGATGTGAAGGCCTGTTTTGGCTAATCCAATTAATGAAATACATGACAAACTCTGGTACTTAATCACATAGATGCAAACATCCTATAATATTACCATAAAGCAGTGAGGTGAGCATTACCCACAATGGGCACCAGAGATATGAGCTCGCTCTGTAGAAACATTGTTAAACAGTCAAAATCTCACAAATCTTCATCTTCATAAATTGTGGTCTTACGGTCACTATTTCCTATCGTTTATGTTTCTCTATTAGTTTTATTAATTTGATTGTATTTGGGAATGTTTAAGTTTACAGTACTATGTCCTGTCTCTGTGTCATGTGTTTTGATAGTTGGATGTAAAGAGGAGCATTTGAACCTGAGCATGTTTTTATGTAATGCTCTGTGGTATTCTCTATTCTCTTCTACTGTGGACGTTTCAGCGTTCAGCATGAAATGCAATCTGTGTAAGGACACTGTCTGAGAAAGAGATTATTCATGAACCAGAACCTACATGATTTAAAAATGCACCAATATGCAATTTTAGGGTCATTAACGATGACTGATAATTATCTGTTTGTTGTGACTAATGCTGATACAATAACTGATGATATTCGTCTTGTAATTGCAAAAAATGTGAAGATGACCATAAAAGCTCTATTTTTAGGCAAAATGTTTTGACAAATGTTTTGAATTTCCCCCTTCACCATCCCTAGAGTAAAGAATACATTCAATTGTTGTAAACTTTTAGACAAATTAAAACAAGACGTATCTCCTTTATTGACAAGCATGTATAAGCTACAAAAAAATACCAGAATAACTTACTGTTGGACTGATTAATGGTCATCCTCTCCTCTGTCCTCCTCTTCTTTTGTTCAACATGTGTTTGATGCTAGTACTGTCTTCCTTCATGGCGGGTTTTGTTGCACTTAAGTCAAAGAGCATTGTCACCGTCAATTGTGTGTTTATGTGTGTCAGAACCGGGTTTCAAGTGGCGTCCCTAGTATGCAGCCAAAATTAAAAGGCTCTGCATTATTGGAAGTACTTAAAGGCTGAAATTCCATTATTAGAACAATAACTAATTTTTTTTATTCGGTCACTTATTGATTATGCATCCCTAACATGATTACATGTGAACCCATAAACAGACTTTTAGGCCCTTCCAGATTGTGTGGGAAGAAGTGTCAGTCAAATCATTGTGTAATGTGCGTGGCTTATTTTTTGCATCCAGCACAGTGTGCTGTAGTTCTGGAAATGTTTTGACAAATCTCCACAATCTTACCCTCATAACTATTGGGATGTCATCAACCCATTGCTAGTCATACCCACTGTACCCCACCCTCCTGACCATGGTCAAATGTGATAGGCTCAGACAACTGTCAATCAAGGAAACAGCTGTTAACATAATTCTGTATTATAGTTCACTTCAGCATATATATTTTTCCTTTGTTCCAGAAGTCCAGCAGGTGATTGTTGGTGAACAGCTTCCCTCTGAGCAGCAGGAGTGGAGCCTCAGTGTGTACCATGTGGACCCAGAGCCCCCCCACATTAAAGAGGAACAGGAGGAACTCTGGAGCAGCCAGTGGGGGGAGCAGCTTCAAAGACCTGTCCCTGTGAAGAGTGAAGATGATGAGGAGAGTGCTCAGTCCTCACAGCTTCATCAAAGACAAACTGATGAACAGATACACGCAGAAGCTGATGGAGAGGTCTGTGAAGGATCAGAACCAGCTAGGAAGCTGAGAGTGTTAGTCAAGCAGCGACTAACTGCAGCTGTTGAAGAGATATTTGGGCTGTTTGAAACAGCGTTAGCAGAGTACAGGGAAAAGATTGATGGTCTACATAAGCTGCTGGAAGAGGCTGTGAAGCTTGAGGTCCCGATTAACACAGCAGGTTTGTAGAAGGTTTTTCAAAAAGTAATCTGTTAAGCTGTTAAGTCAAACAGAAATGGGGTTTAACTAATGCAGGCTAACCTGATGTTAGCCAGCTGAAGTGATCCTGTGGATAGATTTGCCACTCTTGGATAAGGTTATCTTCAGTAACAGTGTGCTCTTCATTTGAAATGATATAATTCATAGGGTTGGCTGAGTGTAGATCATAAGATTGTGCTCATGACTAATAATTTAAAGCTGCAGACCAAAATCCCTAATGAAGCAGATTGCATTTAAAGACTAAATTGTATGTTTACTGTATGAGTTCAGTAATCATTCCAGTTGTATTCCATTTATATAGCCTGGGAACCAGACAAATATGCGAGCTCATGTTGTATTTGCTCTGGCAGATGCGTCTGGTCCCCCTCCCAGACGCATCTGCCACATGTGTCTGGTCCCCCTCCCAGACGCATCTGCCACATATAGGTCCAATCACAACCATTTATCTAATATGGGGCGGGTTTGATACGATGACTGTACAGAGGAGTGCCGTCGAGACGTTTTGGTAAAAAATCAAGATGGCTGCTGCTGATGTGGAATGTTCTGAATCCTCTATTGCATCAGTATTGAACAAATTGGACGGTATATTTTAAGAACATACAACTGCACTTGAAGTTTTTGTTGATAAGAAAGATGTGTTTGCCGTATGGGATTCGCTCAGTGCTATGTCACGTTGGAGTGTTGAGAAGTCTGACGTCAGGCCAGTGGTGGAGAGCAGACTTCTCTCACCAGCACTTAATCTTCAGTACCGTTGCCTTACTATTAGAGTCTCAAAAAGTTTCAAAGTATTTGTAATGACTTGACTAACCTAAATCCTACAGGTCACTGAGGGGCTGTTGTACCGGAGTTGGCTTGATTGACACGTCCTTTTGGGTAGCTGTTGTTCTATAATTCACTTTCCGAGACTGATGTATAGTTAGACATAAAGTTCCTTTCTTTTCTTTACCATACAAGGTTTTAACTGCTTCAAGAAGGCCATCCATATACACTCTAATGACAACGTAAGTGCAAACAAACAATTGAGCTACATTCGATGCTACATCTGAAGCTACATCTGACGTGCATCTAACGTGTATCAGACGCTACCTCTGACGGTCAAAAACTGTGTGCTTCCTCCGGTAATCAATACACCTGCTGTGTGATTACCACCTCATCAATTTATACNCTGGTTACTCTGGTTACTCTGGTTATACTGGGCAGCTTTCAGATGGGAGAATATAAATGTAAGTGAAGAAGAACGATGCTGAAAATAAACACACAGGTTTAATAAAACTTCTCTGGATAAATAACAGTGCAGTGACTTGACTAACCTAAAGCCTACAAGTCATTGAGGGGCTGTTGTACCGGAGTTGGCTTGATTGAAGCGTCCTCTTATGTAACTGTTGTTCTAAAATTCACTTTTCAAGACTGATGTATAGCTAGACATAAAGTTCCTTTATTTTCTTTACCATACAAGGTTTTCACTGTTCCAAGAAGGCGATCCACATACACTCTAAAGACAACGTAAGTGCAAACAAACAATTGAGCTACATTCGATGCTACATCTGAAGCTACGTCTGACATGCATCTAACGTGTATCGGACAGTCAAAAACTGTGTGCTTCCTCCGGTAACCAATACACCGGCTGTGTGATTACCACATCATCAAATACGTTCCCCTGTCTCCACACACCACCTACAGTGCAACCAGCGAATTACCACAAGGGAACATACAAACCACACACATAATAATACAACAATACAATCAACGCTCCAACAAACAGTTAAAACATGAATCAGTCAGATTTTAATGTTATTAACAGCTGACCTCTTTGCAGCAGACGGTTGTTCTCCTTTAAAATCAATAATAAATCCCTTTGACCAGTCACTCTTGAAGGACACACAGCTGGGTCCACATCCAGGTCCAGGTCCAGGAGAGTCTGGTCTCTGGTGGGTCCTGATAGAAAAACTGATCAAAAAAACTCATTATGAACACACACAGAGCTTTGAGTGTGAATAATGATGGTGGAGTGATTTGAGTCCTGGACAGTCAGAGA
>LKNJ01001907.1:0-18229 GCA_002120245.1 Maccullochella peelii
CCTGGCCTTTGCAAGAACTGATATTTGAGATTGCAAGATAATGCTACAACTCTTCATTCAATATTCTTTAATAGGCAATAACAGAAGATTGGCACATGAATGAAGTAATTCATAAGCAAGTCTGAACTGTTGCACATAAACTCACCTTGATAGAGTAAATGAGAGCTGCCAGTCCGAGGCAGAGGGGGTTTGAGTAGACAAAGCAGCAGAGGGACCAGATTATGTGGTCCTTGGGGGGCTCAGTGGCGATGTTCACAGTGGTGTACTGAACCACTGTAGGTCCTCCAGGCTGTCCAGGGATCCCATCAAACCTCCCCTGCAATGGAACAAACTCAGGCGGGTAATGTACAGGATTCATCGCTGTCAGTTCAACTGCAGTTTGGAGTGGAGGTTGTAGGAAGAAGAAAGTGTAAGTTTGATTTCCTCTTGCAGTTGCCTTTTGAGGATCCTGTTTCCACCACAAACCAATGAGGCAAAAGAAAACACACTTGTGTAGGCTGTTGTTTTGGCAAATGACACAGTACATGACTTTTTTCTTTCTTAAAACTTAAAAAAAATGTCTGAAGAGTTTGTACATTCTGTCCATCAAACAGTCCTTTAAATTTTCCTCAACTGTCACATTTAAAAAATGAACCTGCAAAAGAAGAGCAGCCAGATAGGAAGTCACTTCTGACCTTTTTTTTAGTAGGACATGCAAGAATTAGTTGTTGTTTTTCTAGCGGTGATGATGGAGCTGAAATCATTGTGAAAACTACATCAGAGGCTGATATTTGTTAGTGAACATTACGAAATTAAAGCTAGTAAAGTAACATGGTCATGCCCCTTCTTGGCTAATACAAGCACTGCACAGATGAAGCCCTGCAGCCTTAACAAGAAGATCCCTCATGTAAGATTACATCTGTTGTGCTGCATTTGACCAAACTTTACATTAGAATAAATAGTTTTTACTCAATCAAAACGTATATACAGTACATGGTAACACAGTGAAAGTGTAAGACTTTAATTGGGCAAAATAATGCCACTGCGCACACAACCACATTCTCTTTTTACCTTCAAAATCTCACAAGCATATTTCAAAGAGTTACAAAACAGAAGATGGACACTTTCATTTATTGACAGATGAAACTGTTCTCTTTTAAAACAAAACACAGGCCTTGCCGACAGGAAATCGGAATTCAATATCAGTCTGGCATAAAAGTCAAACCTGACTACAACTTGTCATTAAGGAAGCATGGGTGAGTTCCATTTAAGACTTTTGTAACACCAATAAAAATGCGTATATTTTTTGCTTGAGGACTTAAGTAAAAAGGTATAAAAAGTTACAAATTGTGCCATTAGAATAAAGCAGAGAAACACAAGTATCACCGCGCCACAGCAGCAGGCCACTCTAACACTGTGAAATTTAGCCTCTGTAATTTTGTGGCCTGAATTCACTATACGACCCTAACTGTGATATGATATGACGATGATTACAATAATGAAAATAAGGGCCATGGTGGAAGCCAGCATTGTGGCGAAGATGTTGAAGGAGCGGGCAGTGGAGCCGTAGCGTCTGGCACCATCCAGATCTCCAACCGCCTTCCGGTCTCTAGCCTGGAAGGACCAAAGAACATTGATTTTAAAAATGGAGTGGATTCATAGTTATGCTCGATCTCAAGGGAATTTGAACTGCTAATGTTGAACATAGGGTGAATCTCATAATCTCCTGCAAAAGCTTTACACTTTTGTATTTCCATGCTGCAAATGCGATTGCTTCCTCCCTTTCCCCCATATAGGGCCTAGTTTTTTTCTGAATAATTGGTTGTCCAGCAAAGTTTCTAACATTTAAAGTATCTGTTGTCTTTGTTCTTTTATCGCATTTATTCATATAATTTTTCCTTTTTATAAACATTTTGTTTCATTAGTTAAATAATACATTTTTAAGCCATGGTCTCAGTGACGGCCGTGTCTTGTCTGCAAAAAAGTTTGTAAAGCCTTCGTCTTTTTCCACTAACCCTGCCTGGCCTTTGCAAGAACTGATATTTGAGATTGCAAGATAATGCTACAACTCTTCATTCAATATTCTTTAATAGGCAACAACAGAAGATTGGCACATGAATGATGTGATTAATAAGCAAGTCTGAACTGTTGCACATAAACTCACCTTAATAGAGTAAATGAGAGCTGCCAGTCCGAGGCAGAAGGGGTTTGAGTAGACAAAGCAGCAGAGGGACCAGATGATGTGGTCCTTGGGGGGCTCAGTGGCAATGTTCACAGTGGTGTACTGAACCACTGTAGATCCTCCAGGCTGTCCAGGGATCCCATGAAACCTCCCCTGCAATGGAACAAACTCAGGCGGGTGACCTACAGGATTCATCGCTGTCTCAAGTGGAGGCTGCACGGAAGGTGTGCATGAACTTGTCAAAGTGTTGATGTCCTTTTGTGGTTTGTTGGGTTTCCCACAGACCTGTTTTTACACCAAAAAAAGAGTCAATGACTCAAAAGCAAACTGTTGCTTTATTTCAATGACATACAGTAGGCTACAAGACTTTTCGCTTGAAAAATTGTACATTATGTCCATCAAACAGTCCTGTTATATTTGTTTGATAGGTACATGTTGTATTTGCAAAACAAAACGCATCAATTTGTTAATGGTATTTTGTATTTGCAAACTACACAGTTTGTTAGTGAATTGTAGGGCATTTGGAAAACATGTTTTGTTTAAGTTTTGACAGGAAATTAGCTCACAGCTGACAAGAAAAGAAATTGTGGGTGATGATCAGACCGCTCCAAAAACCAAGACCGCTTTATTCTAGGTGTTGAGCCTTGACCCCTAATGAAGTCAGTGAGTTAAACCTGAGTAAAAATCACTTTTAATAAATCTTTGTTGTTTTACTTCATCAATTTTAACCTGCTATCAATTATGAGGCTGTTTGAAGCTCATTGTTCGTGACAGTTTCACCAAAAACCTCAGACGTCACTGAGGTTGTGTTACTGTTCTGTGATAAGTTATCATTTTTGACACCTTCACAATTCTAATAAAATGCATTCATTTCTTTACTAGGCAAACCTAAATTCAACACGTGTATACTATATAATAATTATAAATCTTAACTGCAATTATTCTCTTCAAATAAGTAAAATGTGCAATACATCCATATTTGCTAATAAGAGAGGCATATAACTGGAATTAAGAAAACCTTTTTATCCTGGGACTGGAAGGATTAAAAAATAACAGCTGGAACAGAAGAAACGGAGACAAATGAAAGCTTTGATTACAAATTAATACAGGCACTCAATACATATCTGACAGAGGTTCACAACTTAATAACAAAAAAAATCATTTGAGTTTACAAATACACAACAATAGCAGATTACATGACAATTCATATTGGACAGTGATAGATTTGATTGTTTGCATCCTGTTCTGGGATCTTTGTGGTCTCTTCCCAGGATGAAAGTGACTTAACATGATATTCAAACCACAACTGAAGGGAAGTTTTGAGCAGTTATTCAGTTTAATACCATTTCAGATCAGAACATATTAGTCAATGTAGATTTACCGCAGTTTACAATGTAGATTTTACATCTTTAGCCATTAAGTCTCTTTCTACAGATGAATAAATGATAAACTACAATATCAAACAGAGCAATTCATAACTGATTCTTCCAGTTTGAGGTTAAAGTAATATGGTTTTGGTACTTTTAGTACACAAAAAAGGCACTAGTTTTAGTTGTAGTAGAAATACTCATCTTGAAACTTGCTCTTCATGAATTGTACATCTGACGACACACAAGGAAACAACTAATAGTAAGCCTGAGAAAGGGTTTCTCTTTGCAATTTTAAATATATTGTCTGTGGTGCATTCAAATTATCAGTGGCTCAGTCACTAACCAAAACTGATCATTGACAATAATGAAAACAAAAACACTGCCATTAGCAAAGCCACAAGCCAATCCTGCATAACAAATATATTTTACCAGCTTGAACCCAGATTGATGCAGTATCTGTCAGACAGAGTTTTTTCTTTTCAAATGTTATTTGAATGTTGACAGAAGACACTTTGAACAGCTGGATTTGTTTTCTTTAAACTTTAGCGAAAGAAAAGAGTTGGGTCATTACAACATAGCAGTGCACACACAACCTGAGGAATTTTTGGAAGCAATCATCACTCATTATTGTACTTAACAGCAGTTTAAATGATTTAATGCAATCAATATTGCTAATAACATTTTAAAAGTACTTTCAAGGCTTTATGTGGTGAAGTGAAGCATTCAAATTTGGTATAACCAAACAGTCATCAGTGAAAATTAGACACCATGGTGGTTTACGTTTTAATTTAGGAAAAACAAACAAATCCTGGCGAATTTTTCCAAAACAGCTGTTCAATCAAGACGAATTTACCTTACAGGGTTTTATCAAAGATCAGAAGCCTCCTGAATATTGCTAGCTGTGAGAATTTTGAGAACTGACTGGATTGACTGAATTAAAAAGAACTAACCCCAACCAGCACACTACAAGGTTAGTATTTCAGTTTTGTCACTGAAGGTAATTGGAAATTTAAGTCCAATCTTGTTACTGGTAGTAGCAGTTGGTAATCAGTGAGTGCATTTGCTCTTAGATAAATGAAGAGGCTGGTTGAAGGCATCACATCTTGGAGGACGCAGAGATGGCTGAGGATCCTGGACGGTTGTAAACGTGCACATTTGTGTTCTGAGAAAGACATGGTGGAAGGGAGAGATATAGAGAGAAAGATGGTATTAGCTATTTCAATGTACAGAATACCTACAGCATAAGTGAACAATAAACTGGTGTCATTGTGAAATAAAAAAAAAAATACATCTGTGCATTTCCCTCCCAGGGACCAATGACGTCTTACCCATTTCAAATGGCTCCTTTTAAAAATACACAATGGTATCACTTAACCTTTGTTTACGCTTAGTACTATTCAAGAAAATGTTTCATTTCCACATACACTGATCACGTATTTGGAGTGTATTCAAAATGGGAAAATAATGATGAAACTTGTATTTTGACTTATTTTTGGATCCACAACATTCAAAAGAAACTTCTGTACGTTATGGTTCCTAGACCAAGAGTTTAGTCTGTATTTAGGCACAGTGGTGCTTTGAGCTAAATGCTAACATCAGCATGCTAACATGTTCACAATTACAATGCTAACACGCTAATATTTAGCAGGTAATGTATATCATTTTTGCAATCTTAGAGTAGTGTGATAGCATGGTAACGTTTGCTACTTAGCACAACACACAAAGTACAGCCGAGGATGATGGGAAAGTCATCCGTTTTGAAAGTATTTGGTCATAAACTAAGGTATTGGAAAGTCAGGGAATCACCAAAGTGTTTACAGACTCATCCTCTGGGGACCAAATTTCCTGGTAATCCATCCAATAGTATAGTATAATAGACCTTTCAGTCAAAATCAGATAAGAGAAAATGTCAGGGAATCACCAAAGTCATTAGGATTCATTCTCTGCAGACCATGAATATCTGTGCCAAGTTTTATGGCAACTCTGGACCAAAGTGGTGGATGGATGGACGGACTGACCACAATGGCATCCCTTGGAAAAAGAGTATTACTTAACACTGGATGGAGACTTTTCATTAGACTGGACTGGGACTGTGTTTACCTTCTGGGCCTCCTCATTGTACTTGTTGAGAAGGGTCTGAACCTGGTTTCCATAGTCTGGATGGACAGCCTTCAAGTTCTCGACCTGCATGAAGAATCAGACATTTTCTCAATCGTTTTTGTTTTTTCTAATATGAGATTTCTGTACTTCTTTTTTCCTCTGTGGTCTTGTCGCTGGTTTAAAGTGGGCAACAATCAGGATTTATCAACATTTCAATCAGAATCTGAAGGCAGTTGGATTATTTGGTCACTGTCAATCAAATCTGCCACACCCACACAGTCCAGAGTTTTTGGAGCATTAAACTATTAAAAAAATATATATCTAAAGTATTATTAATCAACTGATGGTTGCATTTTTTGTTATTTATTGTAACAGAGAAATACTTTTGAAGCCAAGTTTTCAGGGGCTTTAGAAAGTTTCTCAACATTCAATTTCAAAGTTTCTCAGTTTCTAACATGTGATGTATCTTTCTGTGCAAAGTGAAAATCCATAACCTAACCACTGTGCAAACGTAAGCACAAACTCGTGACCCACCCCTGTGGCTTTGTGTTGCTGTGGGTAGCTGTCTGTGACAGCTGGTGTGAGGGAGGAGTGGAAGAAAATGAAACAAAATGTCAGAATGTAATATAATGTACTGTTAGTGTATTAGTTTAAAATTCTCTGGTGGTTCTCTGTATGATACTATGGTGGACCAACCCAATAACTCTGGTCGTCACATCTGCATTAAAACAATTCTTGGTCCTATTGTATTTAATCTATATCATAATTTTGCAGACGATACTCAAGCTTTACATATCACTTTCCCCGGACAACGTCCATCCTTTTGAAAAACTGATTTGGTGCATTGACCAGTTAAATAACTGTATGTCCCAAAACTTTCCCCAACTCAATAGGGACAAAACCGTTTCAGTACAACAACAAAAACTCTGAATCTTAACCCTCAAATATACTGCTAACCTGCTTGTACAATGTAAACAGTCAGTTCTCTTAAGTCCTCTGCAAAGAAATGTGCTCACTGTTCCGAGAGTGGGATCAAAGGTCAGTGAAGAATCATTCAGTTACTTTGCACCACACTTGTGGAACAAATTACCAGATGATCCAAGGCATTCCCCAACTCACACTTTAAAAGCAGGCTTAAAACCCCTTCATAATTTCTGCTGCCTTCTAATGTGTTTATTGCTTTTATTTTGAGTCTTTATTTTCATTTTTATATCAGGATTATGTCTAAGTTTGTATACATGCTCATATTTTCCTCTAAAGTTTGTTTATAAGTCCTTGAAAGTTTGGATGTTTGTAAAGCACTATGAGACTGCCTTGTGTAGGAGTTGTGCAACATAAAAACGTTTGCCTTGCCTCATACCCATATAACCGCATGTTTCCTGAAAGCAGGCTCTGAAAAACCACATCCTGTGGTTTAATCATGTAGCAGACTACATGAAACTGGTAGTATACTATCACTCTTTTAAAAATGTCAATTGATTTAAATAGCGAATGTCCCATTTTAAGAAAACTCTTGACATGATCATTCTCACCATGCGTTTTTGGATGAAGAGCTGGGCTCCCTTCAGGGCCCCTGCCAAGTTCTGGCAAAGTCTCTGGCGCTCCTCTTCGTTCAGCACCTGGGTGTAGAAGGTACGAACCTGCAATAAAACACGCACAAAAAAAGTTGAGAAACCCGATCAAAGTGGATCAAATCAAAATGAGATCTGTACAGAAATTGCAGTTTAAAAAGTAACATTATGTAATCTGTGACCCTATTTCAACAAACCAATCGGTGCCCTGCTAATTTACTGTATATATTAAGTAGCAGAAGAAATGTCACTGACTTAATGCCCCCCTTTACCCAGATATATAGATGATAAATGATCTTATTTGCATTACTGTCTTTTTAATTGCAACAAAGTAATTAATTATTGATTGATCTTCATTTCAGTTTTTATGTTAAAGCTGTATTAAAAGAGGCCATATTATGCTTTTGGGTTTTTTTTTTCCCCCTTTCCTTTAGTGTGTTAAATAGCTGCATGTGCATGTAAAATGTCTGCAAGTCCATGCCCAAAGGGAGTTATTCTCTTCCACAACAACACTGCTCCTGAACTGCCTGAAACGCCTCGCTTGTAGTCCAGCCTTTTCTTCCGTTACTTATCTATGTCACTATGTAACACAGAATCAGAATCAGACTTATTGCTTTGTTTTATGTAATTTAACTGTTTAAACAAAACCTGCATTTAAGAGGGTAAAAAAACTGGTTCATTTCACACTGACTTTGAAGATGTGAAAGTTTTGCTAGTAATCCTTTTCTACAGGTAGTAAATAATGACTAAGCAACACAAGAAATTTCTGTTTCTAACCAATCAGAGCAGACTTTTAGGGAGGGGTCCCTTAATAAGACAGGAGCTAAAACAAAGTGTTTCAGACAGAGGGCGAAAAGAGGTGCTGCAGCAATTTACAGTATATCTCATATATGTATGAGAAAAAGAATCTGTTTTCTGAACATTAAAGCATGTAAACCTATTCTAGACACCCAAAATAAAAGTATGAACCTGAAAATGAGCATAATATGGCCTCTTTAACTGAAGTTATTGGCCAGTTGGGGCAGAGGAACAACCTGTAAACACAACATTGACAGTAGTTACGGCAAACAGCAGAGCAAGATTAGCATTCATTAAGAGTTGTATTCCTGGCCACCCAACAAATGTAAGTTCAATACTCACTCTTGTTTTAGTTCTATTCTTGGTCTCCACCTCTTGAGAAAAATATCTGGCTCTTCAGGTGCTAAATATTCTCCAGTATGTTCACCAGCTAGTTGCTAATGTCTGTCTACCGTTTGGTATTGAAGCATACAGTGGGTTTAACAGAGCTTTTTTTCCTGAAAATAACTGCCTATGCCTGCTGAAAACAGCACGTATGAGAGTAGCGAGGGAACCAAAAAAGTTGGCAGCTGGAAAACCTAATAAAAGAGATGGTGGGGGTGAAACTCTCTGTAGAGCTAAGTGTGTGTTCTGGCCACAGAAAACACACCTAAAAAAGTGTGACATTATATTTACCTGTGTGACATTATCTTCATCTGCACTGTTGTAACGTGCCACATCTGGAGACACCTTGAACTTGGACTCCACAAACTGAGGCTGGGTCTCCGGGGCACTGAAGCTGTTGGGATAGTAGTTTGGAGCTCCACCTAGAGGCCAGACAGACCAAACACTGGTGAGTGGGGTAGGAAGAAAAAAATGATGTTGGAGGGTTCAATTCTGAAAATACTGAAGTAACAGACAACAAAAGAAAAGCGATAGTGAGTAAATCTGATCAGTGACAATGACGACATCATCCGTCACCATGGCTTTAAATATGGCATGCTGTAAATGCTATATAGTATGTTATAAGTTTCAGGTAAGTTTTTCAGGTGTTTATCATGGTGTAGATGACTGAGGTTAGTGTTCATATATTCAACACAGTTTGGATATGCTGGCAAATTAAAAAAACATTTTCATATACATGCTTATCACAGGGTTCGTACAGATTTTTAAGAGTAAAATTCAAGCACTTTTAAAGCATTTTCAAGGTACGTCAACCAAAAATGTCCATACTCTGGAAGCCTTTATCATCACATCTAAATTGTTACTATAAATGCAAGGAGACAATGGGATCATTTCATTTTAAATATTAAAAGATTTTTGGTTTATGATGAGGGAGGTTACTGAAGCACTGAACCACTGTGAAACAAGTGGGATGAAAATGGTTCATTGTGTCGAAGCATTTGATACAGTCCCAATGGCGACATCTGTTGGGCAAACCTTGGTATTGCATTAGTATGGATTAAAGGATGGGTTCAGTATCAGTATCTTCCAAAGTTTTAGTATAAAATTCCCTCCTTGGAAGGAAGGAAAGGATATTTTCATGGCCAGTATGAACAGGAGGAATGATTATAACAAGTAAAAACTGTTTCAATGTACATATTGGCACCTGAATTTTGTTTTAAGACAGACTTAAAAAATTGTGGAACTATCCTTTAAATCCATGACCATGACCAGTAAATTGAATATAAGCCGTCACATTCATGTCATTATTGATACAATAATTTGTTCAATAAAGCTTACATTATAAAACCGGACATTTTTTGCCAAAACTACAATATTGTATGAATATAAAATTTATAAACCAAAATCATAATTGTAGAAGATTAATTTGCCTCACTAGCCACACCTCCTGCTTCAACAGTTTGCAGCATTTGTGCCGGTCCTTGTTATCGTATGAACAAAGAAACGCAGGCACAGAGACAGACACACAGGCTAAACTATGACTTGCCTTGGTTGTCAAACATGCACATCGGACCATCACGCTGGTAGTTGGACACACGGGCCCTGAAGGGACAGTTGACAGGGATCTGCAGGTAGTTGGCTCCCAGCCGGTGTCGATGTGTATCTGGGTAGGAGAAGAGACGACCCTAGACAAAGACGTGGGAGATACACAAGACAGAGAATTGTCACATTGTAGGTCACTGTAGCAGTTTATTCACAAGCATTTAGTCCAACTTAAGTTCTGCCGGAAGAGAATGAAAACATCCAATGTGCATTTAGGTATAATAATGGCAGCAGACTAAACTTTTACAATTTATTTACTTTTTTCAATTCAATCTGACTGAATAACATGTTAAGAGAAAATCCGTTGTGGCGTTACCTGCAGCATCTTGTCGGGGCTCGGCTCGATGCCCGGTGGCATGTTGCTGGGGTCAAATGCCAGCTGCTCCACCTCTGCAAAGTAGTTGACTGGGTTCCTGTTGAGTACCAGTTTGCCCACGGGGATCAAAGGGTATTCTTTATGCGACCAAACCTGAATGAGAAAACTCCCGTTAGCTGAAAAATACTATACCCTACTGCTGTATGAGCAGAACAACACACCCAGGGATGTATTTGACATGAACGCATAGTTTTTCTTAATATCACCTCATTTCATATTTGCATAAATATTCAAAACTAGACATCTGATGTTGGCCTCTGAAAAATGCCACCAAAACATTTACATGAACATTTTACTACTTTTATTAATTGGACAGTAAAAATTATAACTTAGCAAAAACTAATGACCACAATCCAAAGCAAAGTGACATAAAAATGAGGCTGCCAAGACCAAATGCTCCTAAATTACAGCTGCCCCAAGGATGGGCAGTTCATCAATAAACAGCTTTTCCATAAACTAATAAAATACGGAACTACACTAACTGTGTGTGGTCATGGCTTGACGTTTGTGTCATTTTACTTTATTGGGTAACTGAAATAGTGATAAAAATGTTTCTCCAAGTTGTAATTCATTTGTTGGGCTTTTGTTTTAATAATTTCAATAACCCTTATTACACTTGCTCAAACAAACTTGTGATAATATCAGCAGTTTCTTGCAAAGACGCATTTTAAGTATCCTACAGCAGGTTATAATGTGACTGAAGCTATTTTTACAACTGCAGGACTCAACTTTACAACCTAGTTTGATCTGCTGTGGAGGGATGTGGTACCTTGGTAAGATCGAAGGGGTTGAACTGGAACTTCTCGGCCTGCTCGAAGGTCATGATCTGGATGTAGAAGGACCAGGATGGGTAGTTGCCATTGGCAATGGCATTGAACAGGTCCCCAATGGAATAATCTGGGTTGGTGGAAGCCAGGCGTTCTGCCTCCTCTACTGGCAGATTCTTAATTCCTTGATCAGTCTAAAAAACAAGCACATGGGACATTACGTACGACATAACTAAGCAATGCAGGAGGTGGATCTATAAAGTTAAATGGGGGTTAAACCTGGACTCAAACACACCTTGTAGTGGAACTTGCAGTAGAAGCGCTCGCCATCGGCATTGACCAGTTTGAAGGTGTGAGAGCCATAGCCATTCATGTGACGGTGGCCATCGGGCAGACCTCGATCGCTGAACAAGAAAGACACCTGCACAGGGGATACGGGACAGAAGACACAAGATAATGTCAAGTCCTGCAATGTTTTCTGTGCCAACTACTGCTGATCTACTGTAAACCATCAAACAATTACTGTATAAATACAATGAGGCAAATCATTGCAAATAATGCAAGAGCAACATTACACTGCAACACGACATTACTTGAGAATATTTTGTTAATTTCAATTAAAAATAGTCTTGTGCCATCAACTAAGTAATCTTTCATTTTTAAATATTCCTCTGTACACTCGAATAGAATCTGTCTCCAACAAGAGCCTCAGGCTCGGCAGCAGCTACCTGATGCAGACTCTCAGGCCTCAGGCTCCAGAAGTCCCACACCATGTCAGGGTCTTTCATGTGGGTTTGGGGATTGCGCTTCTGGGAGTGGATGAAGGACGGGAACTGCATGGGGTAAAGGGGGCACATCAATGTGATACGTTTTACACTTGATTTATGTTAACAGAAACTTTTTTATTTAATTTGTATCTGATCATTGTGCTGCAGGGTGATATGCAGGTTTGGTTGCCATGTGTGTTTGTAATTTGGAATACATTAAACAGTTTTTTAATGGCTAACGAGTGATGAAACTATTTCTACAATCTGTTCCTGCATTTATTTGCGTGTTTGAGAGAGAAAACTTCAGACTATCATTGAGTAACATTGTGGCCCTCCACTACAAACAATGCAAAGCCACTTCTGGTTCCTGCACCACCTACACCTACTCACCAGCAGGGCGTCCCTGATGAAGAAAATGGGGGTGTTGTTTCCAGTCAAGTCCCAGTTGCCCTCCTCAGTGTAAAACTTGACTGCAAAGCCTCGGGGGTCTCGCACTGTGTCTGCTGATCCTGACTCGCCAGCTGAAATAAAATGCAAATAGGAATTCCACAGACATTGAAAGAGCCGTTGTTCTTAATTCAAAGTAAATAAGGGCGTCAATGATTAGTTGATTAAGCAATTAGTCTATCCACAGAAAAATGCTTTTAATTTGATTTAGCCAGAGAATCTGCTGCTTTTCCTTGTCCTACATTAAAGTAAACTGAATATCTTTGGGCTTTAGACCTGTGATTTCCAACCAGGGGTACTTGCACCCCAATGGGTACTTCTGCAGTTACCAGGGGGTATGTGGAAAATTGTGAAGCTCAGCTAATTTGACCAATAAAATGTAATACATTTTTTACAGCTACAAACACATGTGTAGCTGTAAGTGTAATTGGCACCATGCACCTTCTGATGCCACTCCTAATAATCTTATTAAAACATACAAGCCAATGTGTGCCAAACTAAAATATTCGGGGGACCACCCACCTGTTGGAGATAGATAACCAGCATGGTGCCAGTTTCAAACAACTTAAACTACAGATATTATAATAATAACAATAATTATTATATATATAAATAAAATCAGCAATTATTTTTACTAATTTGAGCCAAATTTGAAGATCTTTGATAACTACTAATATGAAATAAACCTCTTACTTGAATATCATATTTCGACACTATTTTGTGTGGTCTGAAACTATCATCACACCATATTTTTAATTAACAAGTGTGTTCTCCTAAGCCAGTCAGTCTGTATTTGTGTATATTTAAAACAAAAATGTTTTATTGAGCAGCACAATGAGGCAAAGAGCATTCAGCAGACAGACCTGAAGAGAGCACACCACCTGAGGACCAGTGTATTAAACTTATTATTATCTTTTCAAGACAGAATAGCACCTAAAGCCAAATAAACCAAGAATGCTCAACTTCAATTAATGCTAATAGCACTTTCCAACCCATTTCTTTCATGGGGATTTCTTTTGATGATATGGGTTTAAAACAGAAAGAAATCAATAATACTAATGGTGAGGTGAACTTTTTTGTTTTTTTAAATCATTACAATTTAGGGACTCGCAGAATTGTCAGCTAATTTGTGTTCTATGATCTATAAGCTCATTCTATGTTTGCAGAATACATTAGTAGCAGGAAACATGACAATGTGTGAGGACATAAAACCCAGGGGGAAAAATTATTTTAAACTGATCCTGTCCTTAAAAACAATTCTATATATTTTTTGATATTTTAGGGAAACATCTATAAACAATAATACAGTATGAATAACACATTACATGGTTATTCTTACCCACAGTGGAGAAGCGGACAGCAATAGGTGTACTCTTGCCGACATGCTCAAACACCTTGGCCTTGCAGTAGCGAGTGATGTCATGAGTCACCTCAAAGTAGCCAAACGCCCCTGCATCATGGAGGAAAAATAAAACGTTGGTTCAGATATTTGTATCAGATTAGACATATCTAGTTCTAGTCTGGCTGAGACTAGAAGGCAACTCCCCCCCAGAGAAGGCCAAAAAACAATTTGCTCAATATCTGCCCCGAAGTCCTCGCCCTTGATCTGAAAAGCTTGCAGAGATTAGCATTTGTCCAAAGCTACTCTACAAACAAGAATGATCCTTATTTACTTTTTGCCTACTTTTTAGTCTGTTTGTTCTGATGACTTTGCATTTCTTGACTAAGTGTGCCCATGCAGTATGTTTGAGCTATTTCCAATATCAAGACATGGTCTCAATATTATACTATGCTGGAGAAAATGAAAAATAAAATAAATCAGACCATTATGCTCCGTGAGAAAATAATCTCAACCACATAGCTGATGAATTAAAGCTCAGAAAAAGCTAAGAAGTGGAGTTGATATTATTGTCAAAATATTGTATGTATGTTGGTAAAGGTCTCGAATGAACTTGAACACCAACCAAAATATGGACTTTAGGTTTGTGTCACTGAATTAATGATAACTGCAGCATGAGAAACAATAATGTGCTAGCAGAGTGCTTAGTATAGCATACTTTCACAAGTATTCTAAAAGAACCTGAATACTTTTTTGGTATTCTTCAACATGCGTCCATAACACAGAGTATCAAAAACTGTCAAGTACCGAAAGTTTGCATCAAAGGTCTGGTCAGATTCTTGGTCTTGTTTAGTTATTCTATGACGAGATAGTTTTGTGTCGGCATCCTACAATATCCAGCTCTATTAGCATCACACACACCTTCGACCCTGTTTGACAACACAAACTTTGTATTATGTATTCTCAGTTCTGAGAAATACAAAATGCTACGGTAGCACCCTCTGTGTGTAATATCACCCTGATATAGCCAACATACAGACGACACAGAGTCACCTACACAGAGGAGACTGATTACTGCCCAACACTCACCTGCCCCTTTGGCATGTACCACTCTCTCTGGGATTCGTTCCCGGTCAAAGTGGGCCATCTCATCCGTGAAGACCACATCTTGTACCAGCAGAGGACCCCTTGGTCCTGCAGTCTGTTCGTTCAGCTTGTCTCCTATGGGATGGCCAGCCCCTGTGGTCAGTGTGTCTGCCCTCTGTTGCAAACAGAATCCATGTTAAAATAAAAAACCAGACACACTCACTTACGCAAGACATACGTATGTTAGGCCAATTATGAAGCACTTCATGTGTCCATGTATCACAATGTAAAATGTATACACACTATGTGGTTAGTAAGACTGCTACGGACAATTATTTTATTATTGATAAATCTGTTGATTATTTTTTGTTTAGTGAAAAATGACCATTAGAAGGTCAGAGGGCCTAAGATGACTTCCTCAAATGCCTTGTTTTGACAGAAACAGAAAATTAATCAACTAACTAAAATTCCTTCCTACATGGTGCTGAGACAATTAGTTGACTGGCAGAAAATGTGGTCATTTTTAAAAATTAGGGTATGGGAGCAAGCAACTGCATGCACATTTCTGTAATTGGCATGTACTAAAAGTACTAAAAATATAAAACTGGGTCCACCAAATTAATGTGCCAAGATCACATGAACTACCAAAATTCAATTGTTCCCTCTTCGTTATTTTCACATTAACACATTGTGACACATTCAGACTGCCATGCAAACCTGCACAGCTGCATAAATAAAATTTAAAAAAATACTGATACAAGTACAAAATGCAAACTAACTTTAAGTGGTTGGAGGGGCGTGGACTACAATTAGGGTTACTTTAGGTGATATTTGCTCTGGTTATATAACTCACAGGGGTGAAGTTCAACCACAAATATGCCTGTGGGCAATGTCCTACTTCGTATATTTACACTGAATTACTCTCCTTTGCGTGTTTATTTTGTGACTGAAAACGTCTGAGAAACGGTTAATTTGATTTCTTTGAGGCAGGGGCCACTTTAGCATGAAACGTTACCAAACGGTGCCAAAACAAACAGTTAACACTATTAAACTACTTGGAAGTCTTATATTTACAATTCTGCAAAGTCAGGCAGTGTTAGCTAGCTCGCGCGACAAGCTAGCTTTAGTTTATGGTTCTTGACGTTAGCTTACTCTAAACAACCTCTCACCCATTTATCCCCTGCCATGGAGCGCTGCGCAGAAAATAAACACTTGATCAAATGCAGGAGATCTACATACCTGAGAAGCTCTATTCTCCTTCCATATCTTCATTTAGATATTTACATTTCTGCAAAGTCAGGCTACAGTGTTAGCTAGCTCCCCCGACAAGCTAGCTTTAGTTTTTGACCGTTAACGTTAGTTCATTCTAAACAACCTCTCACCCATTTATCCCCAGCCATGCAGCGCTGTGCAGAAAAAACACTTGATCAAATGCAGGATATCTACAGACCTGAGAAGCTCTGTTCTCCTTCCATATCTTCATTTGATCGGTAGCTTTATCTCTGTTGTCAGCCATCTCGACAACTCAGCGCTACTGGACGGTGTTAGACCACACAACGTTCAGAAGATGTTGCGGACAAAAGCGTTAGCTTTTTATCCCAGTGCCTGAAACATTCTTCCTGGACTTTGCTCAATGTGGCTCCGCCCCCTCCTGCGCCCCTCTTTTCTGATTGGTTGAAAGTAGGAAACTGACCTACTTTACAGGGTGGGGACAGCAGCCAAACCCGAATTGTCTATACATCATATAGTATGTTACGATTTCTTTGGACACACCTTGAAACACAAAATAAAGTTCTGAATACACCTAATGTTTAGCACAAGCTCAAATGTTTATTACTATACAATGTATAGCAACAATGCAACATGAGTGTGCAGGCTTTTCTCCTTATTTAAACATTACCCTGTTGAGCAGCATTGCAACATACTGTAATTACTGATTATGACACCAACAATGCTCCATTTCAAATTTATGGATTTCTAATGTATGGCAGTAGCAGAAACAAAGTCACAATGCTGCAATGTAGTGAGTGTCTGCTACAATAGTGTAAATTATGTTTTGCTGCTATATGCTTTCCAGCATTGCATTATAGCTGTAGCTTAATGCAAATTCAAAATCAAGTTTAATTCCCAGAGGTGTTTTGATAATAATTCATTGATCAGCAATGATTTTGGTGTTAAATATAGTGTTGTATAAATTAACATGGAGGTCAATGTTTACTAAAGTGTAATACTATGAAAAACATGAATTGCACCCAGAATTTAGAGGAAAAAATGGCAATGAGAAGAATGTTGTAGTACACTATTTACACTGTTAAATATGCGTATGCAACTTGTGTTGCATTAATCATGGTAAAAATAGAACAATGTAATATGATATTTATATGCTAATTACATCTGATTTGGCCACCCTGTAACAACTGCTACAAATGACAATTATTTCACCTGGATAAGAGTACCTGGATTTTTTTTTTCAAAAGCACAATAAATACTGAACATACCAAAACCTCTATTATTTGTCAGTCTCACTGTTAACAAATTACACAAGCAAATCCAATAGAGCTAACTCAACTCGGCTCTAAAACTGCTACGAAATCAATCAAGTTGGCGCAATCAATGACTGGTTTGAAAAGACAAATGAGTGTTTTCCTGAAAGAGAAGCGACTTCACCCCTCTGCACAGTCAGTCATTCTCTAGACAGCTATAACAGGCTACAACCAGAGTAGGCACCATGCTAGGGGGGTCACGCCTGCCAAGGCTGGGCTCCTTTTGTTAATTAATACTGAAATTTCTGATCAAGACCTTTAAGAAGGGAAAAAGTATCCACATATGCATGTCTCCTTTGCTGTTGTTGTAGTGGAGAAGTGGGATTCTGCCCAGTTCTCAAGCCAAAGGGACAAGGTAAGGATGTAGGACGCACACCATTTGAAAACTCATCAGTTACTTTCAGTGCGTAATTTGGGTAATTTGGGATATGCACTGCTCCTTCCTAAATGCCACCCTGAGCCATAGTGCACCTGAGCCGGAATGAAGCCAAATACTTAAAACAGGATTTAAGTGGATACCCTGTTCAGGGTCAAACACTGGCTTATCAGATTCCTCCCCTTTTCATGAAGATAAGGCGTTCACTCTAATGTGTTACTCACCAGCAGAGTGACACAGCACACACAATATCCTCATGCGGGCCAAAAACTCTTATCTTACTAAAACAGTGTAACAGATTTGAGCATGGCACTGGAGAGGTGAAAGGAACGTGAAGAAGCAAGTGTTTTACTTGAAACTGGTCGGGTATGTATGAGGGCAAAGAGGACTAGATCCTGCGCAGAGGGTGCCACATGGACACAGGCTTCCTCAGGGTGGCCAGCATCTGGTTCCAGTGGGTGATCCCCATCCCGCTGGCCTCAGGGCCGATGATCACGTGACCTAGGTTCTCGCCCCGGCCGTCGTCTGTGGTCTCTGCCACC